>SKCR01036974.1:600000-769788 GCA_019454045.1 Zanthoxylum bungeanum | reverse complement strand
ATGTGAAAGAAAATAAAAGTTCATTATGTTATCCAATGAAAGAATTAATTTAGTTGAATCATATATCCTTCAAACTCCCTCATAAATTTCATCCACGGCCGTCGTTGCCAAGAAGTCGAAAACTAACTCCATTAACGATGAAGAAGCTACACAAATAAAGTTGGAATTTAAATTGTGAGAGGGTGAGTGGAGTGTGTGTGTGTGAGAGATGACTTTTGTTTGGTTATGAGATGATAAATTAGAAATTTTGAATTTTCTTTTTAGTTTTTTTTTTTTTTTTTTATTCAGTTTATTTGTTAAATATCCATATTACAAGACATGTACACAGTTGTGGTTTCAAATCGTAACTGAACTGTTGATTAACGAGACCGCAAACCACAACCGAACCGGATTTGGTTGGGCCAAAATTCCAACCGCCCAAATCGGTGGTTGGACCGATTCGAACCGTTAGTCGTTACAGTTAACGGTTCGAACCATAACGACTATTTTTTTAATAATAATAAATTTTAAAATGTCTAATTTGTCTCTCCCAACAATTATATTTTGGGACATTTTATGCATCATAAAAAATCAAAAAAAATACTATAAATAACCATTTAACTCATTTTTCAAAACCACAAAATTATTTACTTTTCTCACTCTTTCAATTTCTCAAATCTCATATATTCAATCAAGTTCTTCTCTTATTATCTCAATATCTCCATTATAATGGCAAACTCATCACACAATACTAACATTCTTGAGGCTGAGGATACCACTCAACATACCACCGGTAAAACGACTTCACGTATTCAAGTGAGAAATCGAAGTTCTGAAATGTTGATAAAATATTTCACTTTGATCGTGAATGATGTCACATATTATAAGAATGACGTCTGTAATTATTATGGAAAAATTTACAAACACACTAGTGGGTATATGACGGGTCATATGATGAGTGCTCATGAAACTGAGTTTGGGATTGATACAACACAAACACAAATGATAAAGTTTTTTACTTCTGGTCCATGTTCTTATTCTTATACTAAATTATTTAAATATAATGAATCTCAATGGAATGATAATCTAACTAAATTTATTGCCACGAAGAATTTAATTTTTACTTTTGGTGAAAAACCTTTTTTAATGATTTAATACATGTAAATTTGAAAAATGTGTTGCATCAATGAGAACAAAATAACTTAATTATTATTGAGACATATTGTTACTTTATCTTGTTGCTTTTGTTTTGGATCCAAGGTTTAAAATTGAAGATTTTGAAACTGTTTTATATGAGTATTATGCTTTATTAGGTGAAAGAATTGTGATTGTTTCTTCAGTTATTGATAATGTTTTGAGAACTTTACTTGACTTATATAATGATGATGTTAGTAGATATAATATTCAAATAGTTGATACCATACAATCCATGAATGACTAAATGCACCAACTGAACAATCTAAGCTTTCTGCTGGTAGAAGTTGGTTAATGCAGCGAATTAAAAAATCAAAGTCCACCAATATCACCACTACTAATTCAGAAATTAATGCATATCTAACGATAAATTTCGAGTTTTCCCAAAGTGCTTTTGTAGGTGAGCAATTTCTTATCCTTGATTGGTGGCAAAAATATCAATGATTGTTTCCGGTCCTGGCCGTGATTACAAGTAGGTATTAGTGACACTGGTCTCAACTGTATATGTAGAGAAGACATTTAATATGGGCGATAATATTCTTGATGACAAATATCAAGATTGTAATCGGAGACATTAGAAGATCAAACGTGTCTTGACGATTGGTGTAGAGCGGAATGTCGTGAACAAAAAAATCAACATGAATCTTTTGAAAATTTGTGTGATAACAGAGACACAACTGGAACCAAAGGCTCAAGAATC
This sequence comes from Zanthoxylum bungeanum, assembly GCA_019454045.1. Classification (NCBI taxonomy): domain Eukaryota; kingdom Viridiplantae; phylum Streptophyta; class Magnoliopsida; order Sapindales; family Rutaceae; genus Zanthoxylum; species Zanthoxylum bungeanum. The sequence continues at coordinate 767,915 of SKCR01036974.1, read as the reverse complement.
AGACAGTCTTCCTCGGATAACGATGAATAAAATGTTAATGAAGGTAAATTATTAAAAATAAAATATAACATAACCCCGTGAGTTTTGATTCATCTACGCCCCAATATGATACATAAGCAGCTTATGTAAGTGCAAACTCTTTTTTTTCAAAACAATAAATAAATTATCAATGTCTTTAGCAAATCTTTAATTTTTTATTATTTTTATAATAATTTTAATTAATTTATTTACTCTTTCGTAAATCTTTTATTTTTTTAATATTTTAATAGTTTAATTTAATTTATTAAAAAAATCGATTTCAAACCTTAAACCGAACCTCACATTCGACCGGTTTAAGGTTCGGTTGCGGTTCGGTTTTGGCCGAATCGCAACTGATCAAACCTTAAACCGAACCGAACCAAACTGTGCGGTTCGGCCGGTTAAGGTTCGGTTACGGTTCGACTTTGGCCAAAACTGCAACCGAACCATAGACCGAACCATTGGTTTACGGTTCGGTTGCGGTTCTGTCAAAGCCGAACCGTGTGCATGCCTAATTACATCATCAAGAATTTAACACCGCTAATAGGCGGGTGGACAACAATATAGTCTCTTAAACTTAGGGTGAACCAAAAGTTTTTAAAGTTTTCGAATAATTTTCAACTTTTGTGTGGAAAAAATGACTTTACCCACAAATTTATTAAAGGCTTTCCACGTCATATACACTAAATGTAAAGCCAATTCACTTTCAATCAAACAAAACTAAACATACCCACATGAAAAAAGAGCACGACAAGAGAAGAATATTGATCTGAAGCACCCATGAAAATTTGGGTGTGATGGTGAGAAAAAGCAGAGCAGATGAGAAAAAGTGGGGAAAAGTGAAATTGGAAAAAAAATTGAATATTTTCAATTTTTATAATGGATCCATTTTGGTAATCGGTTGAACAAGTTTTCAAATATTTTTAATGTTTTTAGTATTCATTTATAGATCCAATGGTCGAGAGTAACCCAGTACCAGTACCTATCAGTACATTAGCAACACCCTAGTTAATGATATGGGGGCCCGGGTTTACTCCCCATCACTGCATCACATTAGCAACAAAAAAAAAAAAAAAAAAAAAGGGAATTTATTCATCATCAAATTAAATCAGTGGGTTCCTGATAAATTATTGTCGTCTTCTTCTTTATTACTGACAAATTTTCCATGCGAAGATCTGCCACTAAACTTTAATTGTTGTCGTCTTTTTCTTCTTACACGCTAAATTACTGTCATTTTCTTCTTCTTCTTACGCTGTATCTTCTTCATTTCTGTCAAATCCAAATCCAAACTGAAACCTAAAATCTGTCACTTGATTTCACCAAATAGGTGGGTTCTTGATAAATTTCACCAAATTCGCTGTCGATTTCACATTTGTTTGTTGGTTGGGTTCTTGAGTCTGGACAATATTGATGTTATAATGAAATTTTATAGCTCGATTTTGGAGTTAGTGATTTTGATCGTGTTGATGTTGAGATCCGTGACTATCAAATTTGCACAAATATTTTGTTTTTGATTTGAGAATTTTAATGAATTTGGGGTTAAAAGGTAATATATTTGTTAATTTTCCAAATTTTCATGTATTCTTATGGTAGGTAATTTTTTTTAAAGAAATAATAATGTATTTTTTTTTGGTTATTCTATCCAAAAATTATAAAATATATTATTTTATATTAAATTAATACAATGTAATGCACATCTAAATACTATATAACATAAATATAATACAATAACATGTAACACTAAACACGATATATAATACACTATACATTAAATAATATAATACATTATAATATAATATAGTGTGTCAAACGAGAAAATCTACAATTGAACAAACGTACCACATCATCCGTGCAACAATCCAATATTTCATTATCACGCGTGCTAAAATATTAAAAAACAACTAAAAATATGAATATTAAATCATACATATCATTTTATAATTTGTTAATAATATCACGTCACTCATACCTTCATTACACCAAAAAATCACTCGTGCCAAACACATGCATTCCCCACTTATTATTAATTTCATATCATGCATTCTCATCCTATCATACAAATATTTGTATATGCTTGTTAAAAAAGTTAATGGATATACAACAATATACTAATAGAATTAAAGTCACATATTGTCAAAAATTTAATACAAAAATGGCGGCGGGCTATTCAATTTTTTGTCCCTCTCCCTTGACGTGTCAAGGCAACAGGTGTGGAATCGCAAAATACCCAACCTGGATGTTGAAGACATTCTGGTACCGGCGCGGGCAAGTCATTTTCCCAGAAATTGAGGATAGTCTTATGCTACTTTATCCCCTCATTTTTCTATTATCACGTGCACCTCATGTGCATGGCCACGAACACGAAACATTCATGATTCATACTCAAATTAGATACATGAGATGTTTGATTTTATATTCATGAATTACATCAATCATTACTCGAAAAATATACTCTCTAATAAAAAGCCATTCAAGAGTACCAATGAGCAAACACCATGTGGCTGAGAAAATAAAATTACCCTCAAAAATAGGAAAAATCTCTTATAAGAAATTCACTTTCTGAATACAAAATGGATAGAATAAAAAATAATTCTTTTCAATCTCTACAAAAATAAAATTAAAAATAAAAATAAAAACTCTCCATGAGCAAAGTAAACCGAAGGTTTTATTTTCATTGGTTATTTTCCCCATTAGTTATTGCTAAAATGACTAACTTGAACTTTGGAGAGTATCGCGAAACTTGACCTAACCCCTTCCCTCACATTATAAATATGTTTGTTCTAAAATCCCAGACCCCCATAGTCTCCGGACACCGATACCGCCAAGATGGCATCAAGGGAATTATAATTAAACTTCAAAAATCTAGTTAAAACAATTGTTATTGTTGTTGTTTTTATAGTTTGATATCAATGTAATTTTTCCTCAGAAGTTCAAATGCAGGAATATGAGTATTTCATTATCTCTTCATAGTAGCTCAAAAATATATATTTTTTAATTAATAAAAGTATGAGGGGAGAGCTCAGATTTACTTTTTAACCTCATACTGCCTCAAAATTTATATATCTGATGAGAAAGCTGAGTAATTCCCCATCTTGACTTTCATTTTCAAATCAGACATTGATTTTTACAGATACAAGATGCATAATTTTTTTTTATCGTGTTAGAATGTCAATTAATTTAGTCAGTTTTAGCCATTTACCCTTCATCTATATATTTCCAATATTTAATCTTTTTGTTACCTTGCATACAACAAAGTATGTGTACGTAATTCGAAGTTTCAAGAAAATTTAGATGAGAGATAATTCAGAATCTTTCTATTTCTTTGCCACGCAAACCGAACACAACTTAACGTTTATTTTTAAAACTTATTTCTTTGCCACGCAAACTTCAACTTATAAAACTTCAACAAACCAGTTTTCCAAAATCCAACATTTCCAAAAGGCAGTAGAAATGTAGCTTTTCAGTTACGACACAAACGGTGCATAAATTGACGATCAGATCAGCTAATGCGGCGACATAAAGTAATCCCATCAGAGATAGAGAGTTGGCAAATCTCGATCCTTGGATCAATAGCCAGGGACTTGTTGAGTTCCCACACAAAATCCCTCAAGTATTTGACACGCTCATCCAGTTTTGCATCAGCTGGTGCAGCCACAGATCCAAACCACAGGGTGTTGTCGTAGGCAATCACTCCCCCAACTTTGACAAGATCAATAAGCCTCTTGTGGTAGTTAATGTAGTTATTCTTGTCAGCATCAACGAAGATGAAGTCAAATGTTCCACGATATTTTTCCTGAAATTCACACATTTGCAATTTTACTGGAACAGTTGTAATATAATATGTGTTAGGGGATAGTGGGTTGAAGCTGGCACATAAGTAAAGTGAAATTGAGAATAATCGTTAATTTATGGGGTGTTGCTTAGCATAAAGCAATACAATAATAATTAATAGGCTTAGTCTACCATAAATATTAATAATAAAATAAAGCAACGAGACACAAATTTAACGTGGTAAAACTCTCAATGTGAGGGAAATATCCACGGGCAAAAGTAGAAGGATTTCACTATAGCGGAAAGAATTTTATAACCTCTCTCTAAACACAATGAGTGAACAATCTCACACTCTCTTAGAATAGAAGAACAATTCTCTCACAAACTCTTAAGAAGAAACTATATATTTTTCTCTTAAAATACAGAGTATTTGGTTGAGAATAAGATGAATAAAATAATAAAATTGAGCCTAAACATGAAATTCACTGTGTAAATAGTGAATTCTAATTTTTTATTATTTTTTTTTAAGGATATGGGATCCATCCAAAATATTTAATTAATTTTTCTTTAATCATTCACACCTTAATTAGTTGCAAATGATTAACAGCTCAACAATATGAACAATAATAAAACCAACTTGGAGAATTATGTATATACGTCTTGGATCATTTGATCGAGAACAGGAAGTGCAGGGCCTTCTCTGAAATCAATCTTGTGAGCAACGCCAGCTTTTTCAATTATGGGGAGACCCAGATCGTAGTATTCCCTGGTGATGTCCAGGGCCAATATCTGTAACATTTAAAACCAGTTTATTCGTTTTTCTAGCAATTTTTATTTTTTTCCAAAAAATAAAATACAATAAGAAAGAAGCCATGATAATATTATGAAAAAGAAATTAATGATACCTGGCCATCTTGGGGAAGAGCAAGGGCAGTGGCTAGGAGAGAATAACCAGTGTAAACACCAATTTCCATTGTATTTTTTGCGTTGATAAGCTTGAGTAGCATGCCCAAGAATTGTGCTTCATCCGGTGAAGTCATCATGATGTTCCTGGCAAAATTTTGGAAAAAAAAAAAGAAGGAAAATCTGATTACTACTTCTTGAAGTAGCTGAAATTAATTAAAGAGATCAAATATATATATACACATAAGACATATATATTCTAAGATTTATAAACTATGTAACAAAAGAAAATATATCTCACCATGGATGCTTGGCCGTCAACTCGCGGATCTCCTTCAAGCATTCTGGCTCCCTTGGATATACACTTGTTTCAAGTATATACTGAGATATATATATAAATAAATAAAGATATAAAAACTGTGTCCGATTCAAGACATTTGAATTGAGGGAAACAGAAAATGAAAGTGTAATTTTATATACCTGGTAAAGTTGATCACTCTGTAAAAGAGTCTTGTGCCCAAATATTTGGATATCAGGAGCCTGGTTTTCCTGAGCCATTAATATTTAATACTGTTAGTGTATGTGATTCCTTTCCTTTTGCGACTAAACAGGCTGCTCTCCTCTATTTACTCAATTTTCCTGTTGATATAATAACTTCTTTTTGTTTATTAATAAATAAATAATATAATAACTATAAAACACGCACCACAGACAGACTGTGTAGGTCACAACTCATAATTGAATTTTAAATTGGTGGGGGGTTGCATCCGAAGACAATATCCAAATATAAAATATGTAACATTTGTACCTTGTATGTTTAACTTAAGGTTTTGGGTTCAAATTCATCAAGTACGTTTTTTTTATAAGAATCTAGGATAGTTAAAGTATTACATATTCCGTTTAAGTCCGGAAGAGATGATTTGACAACGATATTTCCAACGATCAAAACAAACTATGAAAATATAAAATATAAATATTGCAGCATTACCTATACAAACTCTCCGGCTAACATTTTTTTTTGTTGGCTTGTTTAATCTGTCATCACATGCAATTCTTAATTTGAATTTGAATTTGAAGTGATAAAGCAGCTAATTAAAAGCAACTAGCCATCTAGATGTGAGCTGAATACTCGCGTGAGGATCAAGCAGCAAAATAAAAGAAAATAATGAGAAAGAATAAAGCATCGTTTTGCCAATCGAATGTGAGATTACAAGAGATAATTTATTTTTTTTCCCAAACTTATTACATAATATATAATTATTTAGAGCAAATTTTTTTAAAAAAAAAAAACTCGTGTAAATTATTTAATCATTTTCCCTTATTTTTCAAAAGGATAGGAATATAATGCGGGTATATATGATTTCTTTTGCTTGGTTTTTATAAAGCTATGCTTAAAGGTTGATCAACACTTCATCTGAATTCTTTTCAAAACTCATTAGAAGCCTTTGATATGTTTTGTTATCAATATTCCGATGACTGTCAACTTGTTTACACATATTACCATTTTGGAGTTCACTTTTTTTAACTCAAACTATTTTGACTATTTTAACAACAAAAATGATAAATTTACTCACACTTTTATTTAATTTTATCACAACTCTCTCACTATAGCTCATTGTAACTATAGTGGGAGAGTTGTGATAAAATTCGGGAAAAGTGTAAGTAAGTGTCCCTTAATTTATTCAAAACTTCAACCAACCTCCATTTAACATTCAAAAATATAAATTGAATGGAGGTTGCGTTGATGAATTCTTCAACAAATAATTTTTTCTGATAGAGAAAGCTTTTTTTTTTTTTAAAGTTGATTTTTAGCATCTATAAAAAAAAAAAAACATCATTAAATTTAAGGGGTGAATTGAATATAGAAATTAACCTTTTCTTTTGTCCTAAGCTTGCTAGCATCAGCAAATTCACAGCTAAATTAAAGTCGGATGCTGGCTTTATTTCAAAAGATCGACTTACTTTACTTATTTATTATTGGAGATCTTTTGGCTTTATTGATTCTACCTCTCATTGCTTACAATTTCTGGACACGACTTTGACCTAAACTTATAATAAACTGCACGACCTAACCACTACTCTTAGAAGATAGGTTTACACAACAACAAGGTATAGGTTTACATACATGACATTTTTACCGGATATTTTTTTGTAATATTAGAGTGATATTCATATTTCAAGTAGTTATTGTTGAAGAAAATATTCCACATCGGCTGAGATAAACAATTAAACTCAAAATATAAATATTGGACAACCCTCAACTCTCAAGCTGGCTTTTGGGTTGAGTTAGATCCATGAATTTCAATATGGTATCAGAGCCATACTCATGCACGGGTGGGCCCACACTATCTGTCCACGTGACATGAACCAGGCAAAAGACCGGTTTGCACGTGAGGGGAGTGTTGAGGAAAATATCCCACATCGGCTGAGATAAACAATTAAACTCAAAATATAAACATTGGACAACCCTCAACTCTCAAGCTGGCTTTTGGGTTGAGTTAGACCCATAAATTTCAATAATTATATATTTTATAGAAAAAATATAAATGTCATAAAAAAATATTCTCCTAAAATTATTATCACACACAGCAACAAAAGGTTTTAGAAATGATTGTACTGATGGAGAGATTTTTAAAGTTGATGCAATCCTCTCATACCATTTTCAACTTTCTTTTATCAATACAAGGCAGCTTTTGATTGGTGGGAGACAACATCAATTTTCTGACGCGATAATAAGATTTTGTTGGATTTTATGTCAACAATGTGATACATGTATAACCTTTTAATTATTGCACCTTGATAATAAAAAATTCTCCACGACGGTGTAAAGTTCAAAATTTCACCATCAAGTTATGGGTTCAAATCCAAGAAGTATATTTTTTATATGAGTCTGAGATAACCAGAGATTTTACCTGCTCTGTTTAAGCTCGAAAATAATGATTCGGCGGCGGAATTTCTAACGATTCCAAAAAAAAAAAATTAATAATAAAAAATATATTAATTATGTGGATGTGTCCCACATGCATAAAAAATTTAAATTAACTATTTACATAATGAATCTCATGTCTATAAATAGAAGTTTCATTTTATTATTTTATTCATTTCATTCTCAACCAAATCATTTGTATTATAAGAGAGACAAATATTGTTTTTTCTGAATAGCTTGGGAGAGAATTGTAATTCTCATATTTTAAGAGTGTGTGATTGTTCACTCCTTATGTTTATAGAGATGTTGTAAAAAAATTTCCACTATAGTGAAATCATTCTACATTTGCCTTTGAATGTTTCCCTTACATTGAAGGCTTTACTACGTTAAATCTATGTTTCATTATTTTATTTTATTGTTAATATTTATGATATACTAAACCTCTTAATTATTTTTATACTGTTATATGGCATGCAAAGCCTCATAAACTAACAATTATTCTCAATTTCATTTTACTTGCGTGTCAACTTTAACCCACGATCTTCTAACATAAACACTCAGACTTTCAACATCTATTTTAGAGATGGTAAATGGTCTGGATTTTTCAATATCAATCTAGTCTTGATTATGGATTGAAATTAAAAAAATCATTTTAAATCTCATACCAATAATTTTTTATTTAAAATAAAATACCATCTCAAATCTCGAATTTAACAATTTCAAATTTCAAATTCCCCGACTTTCTTTGGTAATTGGATGTTAAATTTTCTTTGGTAGCAAAGCAAATTTGATTACCTTTAATTAATTTAGTTGACTTTCTTCGTTCTTATTTTGCTTGCAAAACTTTGCTTCCGACGTATAGTTCATATAAATAATATTTACATTTAATTCATGACAATCTGGAACGAAGCATTAATTGACGTACGAATCATTCAAACCGTTACATGTCTTTATTGTCTCGTATAAAAAAAATGGCAATTGCCTGGTCATTACGTAGAATTGGTCAGTGTTATGATATCCTTATGAATAAATATACTACTTTGATCATTGAACATATAATTTAAATCATTAAACATATAAATTTTATACAGAGTATTGATAGAAGGTAAAATTAAATTTGGCAGAACATTTGACAAAAAAAAAATGATAAACCGGTGTTGATTTACTTTTTTTAATCATTGGAAACTCCGCCTCTTAATCATCATTTTTGAGCTTAAGTGGAGCAAATAAAACCTCCGGCTGTCCCATACTCTTACAAAAAATGCACTCTCTGAATTCGAATTCAGGATCTTAAATTGAGATCCTGAGCCCTATATTATCAAATCACGCCCCTTGAAGACATGTCGATTTACTCACTTAAGTGAAAATAAAATAATTCGATACCAAATTATTAATGTTTCTGTCAGCATTTTATCTCTTAAGCAATTTTCCTTATGAAATAAAAAGGAAAGGTCCCGAGCTATTTAATATACATGTTTACTTAATTCACTTGTTGTTCGAGTCCATGCAATCACATGAAAATTCTGCCAAATTTACGAGTAGATATTTTCTCATATTAGAGTGTGAGTATTATCATGTCTCTGGTAAACGTAAAATTTTGAGTATGTTATAAGTGTTTGTATTTAGTATCCCAATAGATTTTAAATTGTACGAAAAAACCTACAATATAACGGAGGTACCACATCATCCATGCAACAATCCAATAATCAATTATCACGCGTGCTAAAATATTAAAAAACAAAAAACTAAAAAGATGAGTATTAAATCATACATGTCATTTATTAATTTATTGGTGATATTCGTCACTCACGTTTCCATTGCACCAAAGAATTACTCAAATTATATATATGTAGACTTAGTATCAAAAAAAAAAAAAAAAAAAAAAGGCCCTGATAGTTCAACAAAAAACTTAGTACTTAATTAGATCCCTAATATTTTCAAAAGTAACATTCAGATCTTTAACCTTATCAATCGCGATAAATTTGATTGTGTTGTTAGTGGAATTCTTCTGCACAAAAACACACCCAGGGGTGGAAAAAAAAGAAGAACATTTTACTCCAAAGCATTAGCATTTTTAGGTACAAATATAACATTTTAAATGTAGTGGGCCGTAAACGTAATCAGGTCACTAAGAATTGTTGACATAATAAAAATCACATTAATTAAATAAATAATTAATAACCTCTCAAATAGTAGATTATATATTATATTGTATATAATTATAATTTTAAACAAATTAGGAGAAGTTGTGTGTATAAAAAAATTATTTATTTCAATTATAATTTCAATTTAATACATCTATTATTATTGATATTATATGTGTTGCAGTGTGCAAGATCGTTTTGCACTTTCTTAGTTTTAATGTGCAAAACGGACTCGTGTTTAGTGTGTTTAAGTAGCCACTAGCCATGAATGAACCATCACGGTCTTCAATTATCATGGGCCTTTGATGACAAAAGCCCCTCACTAATCACAGCCCATCAGAAGATAATCGGAGTAAATTTTAATTATAATATGAACTTTTATTTGAGTAAATATACTATGGATCACAATTTATAATTTTTTTTTTAAAAAAAAGGTTTTGAGGGTTATATCAATTTATAATTAATTAAAAACAAAAGATTTTGATGGTATATAAATAATATATATCAACAAATCAAGTAGCCCCTAAGGGTGCGACTTGGTTGCAAATGATTTTTTATCTGATTATCAAGTCATGAGTTTGAAGATTTAAGTTCTACATAATGTCATTATAGCTATATATATTATACTAGTAAAGGCAGCACATGCAAGACATGTGTCTGCTATATTTCAGACAAAAAAAGAATAGTTCAATTTGATGATATTTTAACTAAATCTTTTTCTACTTTTTTTTTTGGGAAATTGAGAAGATGATTTATAACTTTAATTCATTATAAACAAACTGAAATGTGTGGATCATATTTTACTATGACATCCCAAAAATTACAAGAGTGGTCATCGCTCTGGTTTACATTTATTTCGTAGTGATGTCGGTCACTTCGGTATAGTTTTATTCCGGACTGATGTCAGTTACTCCGATGTACTTTCATTCCAAGGTGATGTCAGTCTCTTCGGTGTACTTCCAAATTTCGAGTGATGTATGTAAGTCCGATGTACATCTATTCCGCTCTAGAACTACGTTCAACTGTTTGTGGAGCCATAAATCTTATTTTGAATTCATCGAGATCTGTTAACTTTGTAAAAAGTGCAGTACTAATAAACCCATGAGAATCTATTTGTAAAATGGCCCCGTTAAGGCCTGCATCGGTTATCAAGCCAATTCCTAGAATTATGAAACCTATATGAGATACAGAGATGTCAGTCGTTCTGGTGTATTTTCATTCTGGAGCGATCATCATTCATGTGTATTTTCATTCCGAAGTGATGTCAGTCACTACGAAAATCATCACTCCGGAATGAAAGTGCATTCCGGTGGACTTCCATTCCAGAGTAATCATCACTCTGGTAGACTTCCATTCTGGAGCGATCATCACTCTGATGCACGTGTACTCCAAGATGAAAGTGCGATCTGATGTATTTTGCATTCTAAAATGATCGTCACTCATATGTACTTGCATTCCATAGTGATCATTACTGTGGTGTACTTTCATTGTGGAGTGATGTCATTCATTTCGGTTGCTTTCTTTTCCGGAGTGATAGCAGTCACTCTTGTGCATTTTCATTCCGAATTGATCATCATTACAATGCACTTCCATTCCGAAGTAATCATCTGGAGTGATCATCACTTCGTTGGACTTTCACTCAAGAGTGATGATCAATCTGGTGCACTTCTATTTTGGAATGATGATCACCCCGATGTACTTTGCATTTCAGAGTGATCATTACTTCAGTGCACTTTCATTCCGTAGTGATGTCAGACACTCCAGTGTCCTTTTCATTCCGGAGTGATCATCACTCCGCTGTACTTCCATTCTGGAGTGATGTCATTCGATTCGATTTACTTTCTTTACGGAATGATGGCAGACACTCATGTGTACTTTCATTCCGGATTAAGGTCAGTCACTCTAGTGTACTTTCATTTCCGAGATATGTCAGTCACTCCGGTGTACATCCATTCCGGAGTAATGTCAGTCATTTCGGTCCCGGAGTGATGTCAGTGACTCCGGTGTATATTCATTCCGCGAGGTGATGTGAGTCACTCCGGTGTACTTTCACTCCAGAGTGATGTAAATCTCTCTGGTATATTTTCTATTTCGAAGTGGTGTCAATAACTCTTGTGTACATCTATTTCGGAGTAATGTCACTCACTTCGATACACTTCCATTCCAGAGTAATTGTTACTTTGGTGTACTTCCATTCCGGAGTGATCATCATTCCGAATAGATATTCGTGGACCCATTGGGCCAGAAGTTTATCAAGCTCAAGACGAAGCACGAATGAATAAGTAACTGGAAAATAAGACAAGTGGATTGAAGTAGCCGAATCAGCTAGCAAATGAAGCACCTGAACAATAAAGCGGCAAACATGTGAAGGTACAATGAAATGTAAGTGATGCGGCTTAAGCATTCAGCTCTTGATGTGCATCATGTGTTATCCTCACTTATTATATATAATAGATACACACACCTTTAGGCTTAAACCGCTGTGTTTTGAGATTAACAATATAAAATTTGTGTCAAAACTAAAATAGTCACACACACACAGGATTTAGTTACGGCAAATAGGGGCTTCAATCTATTATGGGCTTTCTAAAATTATCATTAGGCGCCACATAAAATTTAAAATATAAAAAATAACACATATATTCACATATTTTTGCAATCATTTTCTCACTTTTTTATTTCAATTTTTTTAATATTATAATTGAGAATTGTAAAAATTGTAGGAAGTTTTAAGTTTTGTGTGTGTTTTATTTATTTACTTTATTTATCATCATCATCTAGTTATAAATTTTTGTTCGTGATCTTTATTTATTCATCACCACCACCACCATCATCATCTAGTTATAAAAATTTTACTTTCTTCCTCTATGACCTCTCTTTTATGGTAAATTTTAATGATTTTCTTTTATTTAGTTTAGGGTGGGCTTGTAAAGTGGTTTTTCTAAATATATATTATATATATAAAAAAAAAAAAAATCAATGACATAATCAAATGAGGATCAATGATTGAATAATAATTTAACCGTATATATATACACATACACTTCTAATATAACATGTCAAATACAATTTGACATTATTACTTATTGTTATATTTTTAACTAAAATTTTAAAATCCCCTCTAGAATTATTTTATTAGTCTGCCACTGTATTCCCTATGAAAAAGAATATTATTTATATAAGTTAAAGTTATATAATTATTTTACATAACAATATGTATAATGGTAAGTCTAGACATATTCGTCGTAGACACAATACCGTTAGACAATTACTCTCTACTGGAGTTATTTCGATTGACTATGTAAAGTCAAAGGATAACATTGCGGATCCGCTAACCAAAGGGTTAAATAGAGAGTTGGTTGTGAAATTATCGAGGGGAATGGGACTAACCCCATTAGATAAATGTTTATTACGAAGGAAAACCCAACCTTGTTGACTGGAGATCCCAGATCTAGGTTCAATGGGACAACCTACTCGTAAAAGACATAATTGGTTCACTGTGGGGGTTTTACCCTCTAGTCCATTCCTATGGTGAAATGAAATAGTGATGCTCGTATGGATTGAGGTTAAGCAAGACTTTTAATGATTCTTATGCGTCGGAAATCCGAGCAGAGTATTACGAGATGCTCTTAAATAAGAAATCACCCATGTGAGAGAGAAGTGGGGCCGCTTCAAAGGGAATTGTACGGGGCACAATTCTTAGAAACTCTTGCAGAACCAGGTTGATGTTCATGGCCAAAATGAGCATAACAATGAGAACTCAGATGTGTTAGGTAAAACATCTGTGTGATATATGTTCTCCATTTACATGAACGACAGTACAGTTCAATGACATCGCATCCACTGTCAGCGAGTAAATGAGATATATTTTCACAATGGAAGGTTCAAAGGCTGAGGCTTACCTATCCTATGCAGGTGTTGAACCGTTGAACTCTTCTAGGTCAAAATAAATGTTTTATAAAATAATTTTATTCGACGTTTTTCGCCAATTTCATTCATGTGGGGGGTTGTTGGAAAAATGCTTATGCATAAGCATTTTGAGGCTCAATTTTAAGCATGGTCCACTTCGTGTTAGTGGTTGTTATTGAATGATTCGGATACTCCTCCGTGAGTACTTCGAAATGGTATATTCATATGCTTAAAATGGTGCTTGGGTGAATGAGAAATTGTTGCTCAAAGTTCACACATTGGTGTTGGAAAATAAAGAAAAGTAAGCTTGTCCCATATGGGAAAGCTATAGAGTAAATATTATGCTTATATATGATTGCTCATATGTAGATGGGTAAGAGTTATAAGGATAGAGGCTCTCTCTACGTGCGCGGGGGGGGGGTGCAAATCAAATCCGAATCAAGCTTGCCTCGTGTGCACCCGCGTGTCCTGCGTACACGAATGCCGGACCAAATTGAGCGGGCCTGGCCCAGCCAATTTTTGGACGTCTCTTTATTTTTTCGAAGCCTTTTTATGTTCCATAACAGTTGAATCAATGACAATTAATCAACTTTGTGGTTACAATTTGAGATTAATGACATTAATCAACTTGATGGTTACAACGAGTGTAAAGCCTCTCATTGATGAGACTTAATTGGCATGTTATTTTCTTTTAATATAGTAGTGTTTTCGTTTTTTAGTATTACACACATTACACACAAGAGAAAATTGGAATTTCGAAAATCCTTTGAGAGAGTTCAAGCACTTCGGTTGTTCGTTGAAGTCGGATTTGGTGGTGCCCAATTTCGTCTATTTTTCCGTTGCATCCTGGGAAACAGACGTCTCGCGTTCTACTGCACCGATCGGTATGGGACGAATTTGTTTTAAGGAGATTGTTGCCACAACAAGCCTCGGAATTCTTCCTGATCCGTGCCTTATTCTCAACTCACTGCCTGCAACTGTCTTCTATTTTATTTGTATTGTTGATTACTGTATCACTGTTGTTAATTGTACTTTTGTGTTCAGTTTACTGTCTGTTCAAAGTCCGTTGTAAGAACACAGTAAACAAATAAGTTGTAATAGTCTTAAAACAAAATTAGCTCTGTGGATATGGAAAACAGTCCAAACACAGTAGATGTTCTGGCAGCCCCTGTGGTTGGGCAGAATGTTGTGGCAGCCCCTGTGGCTAGCCAAAGTGCAGTGGCAGCCTCTTCGGCTGGCCAACTTGCTTCAGCCTCTGGGCTTAATATGGCAGCTGCTGTGGCTGGCCCAAGTGTCACTGCCTCTATGGCTAGACAACCTGTTGGACATGTGAGTCATGTCAATCCTGCTGCGGAAAAACCTGAAAAATTCAGTGGACAGAATTTTAAACGGTGGCAACAGAAAATGTTTTTCTACTTGACCACGTTGAACCTAGCAAGGTTTCTAAAGGAAGATGCTCATGTACCCGCGGAGGGTGAGATTGATATCCAAGTGATCACTGCAATCGATGCTTGGAAACATTCTGAATTCCTATGTAGGAATTATGTGCTAAATGGGTTGAGTGATTCCTTGTACAGTGTGTACGCCGGAATGAAAACAGCAAAAGGGCTTTGGGAATCTTTAGACCGAAAATATAAAACTGAGGATGCCGGTACTAAGAAATTTGTCGTAGGCCGTTTCCTAGATTTTAAGATGGTTGATTCCAAAACTGTGTTAAGTCAAGTACAAGAATTGCAAATTATTCTAGCAGAAATACATGCTGAGGGGAGGTGGTTTTAAGTGAAACCTTTCAAGTAGCCTCGATAATTGAAAAACTACCACCTGGTTGGAAAGATTTCAAGAATTACCTAAAGCATAAGCGAAAAGAAATGAGTATTGAAGACTTGGTTCTTAAGCTCAGAATTGAGGAAGATAATCGTGTATCTGACAAGAGAGGCATAACTCATGAGGCCAAAGCAAATGTTGTTGAACATGGCCAAAAGAACAAGAACCCTAAGAACAAAGGGTCAAGATGGGCCCTAAAGGAGGAGTTTCCAAGAAATCCAAATTTCAAGGAAAATGCTTCAACTGTGACAAAATGGGTCACAAATCTTCTGAGTGCAGATTGCCGAAGAAGAAAAAGAATCAAGAGGTTAATGTGATGGAAAATGTGACTCAAGATATTTCAGACATTAACCTTTCAGCTGTGGTTTCTGAGGTGAATCTTGTGGGTTCTAACCCAAGAGAGTGGTGGATTGACACTGGTGCCACTCGACATGTGTGCTCGGACAAGAGCATGTTTTCTTCATTTGAGTCTGTTGGTAATGGGGAAAAATATACATGGGAAATTCAGCAACATCTGAGATTGAAGGTCAAGGAAAGGTGATTCTGAAGATGACTTCTGGGAAAAGTTGTGACTTTGAACAACGTTCTGTATGTACCAGAAATTCGGAAGAATCTTGTGTCTGGATCGCTTTTGAACAAGCATGGATTTCGGATGGTGTTCGAGTCTGATAAAGTAGTTTTGACTAAAAATGGGTTGTATGTGGGAAAAGGGTATGTAACTGATGGGCTTTTTAAGCTCAATGTAATGGTTGTTAAACCCAAAAATATCAATAAAGCTAGTTCTTCTGCTTATATTGTTGAGTACTCTAATTTATGGCATGGTAGATTAGGACATGTTAATTTTAATTCATTGCGGAAATTAATTAACATGAATCACATTCCCAATTTTAAAATTGATAATAAACATAAGTGTGATACTTGTGTTGAGGCAAAACTAACTAGGTCATCCTTTCATACTATTGAAAGAAACTCTGAACCACTTGATCTAATTCATACCGATGTATGTGATTTTAATTCAATACAATCAAGAGGCGGTAATAAATATTTTATTACCTTTATTGATGATTGCACAAGATTTTGCTATGTGTATTTGATGAAAAGTAAGGACGAAGCTATAGAGAAATTTGTACTCTATAAGAATGAAGTTGAGAACCAACTGAATAAAAGAATTAAAGAGTTAAGAAGTGATCGTGGTGGTGAGTATGTTTTTCCTTTTGAATCACTTTGTGAACAAAATGGAATCATACATCAAACCACAGCTCCTTATTCACCTCAATCCAATGGGATTGCAGAACGGAAGAATCGTACCTTGAAAGAGATGATGAACGCTATGTTAATCAGCTCGGGATTACCTCAGAATATGTGGGGAGAAGCTGTCTTATCAGCTAATTACCTTTTAAATAAGGTACCTCGGAAAGAAGTAGGGAAAACTCCTTATGAAATGTGGAAAGGAAGAGTACCTTCCTATAAATTCCTACGAGTGTGGGGGTGTCTTGCCAAGGTAGTTATTCCTCCACCTAAAAAGGTAAAGGTATGGAGTCGAGGAATGCATCATTTTTCGAATACGTTTTTCCTTGTAAAACTAATTCGAATTCAAATGTGCACAAACGGGCACATGAGACTATCATTGAAGGTAGTCAGGACCGAGAACAAATAAATGTTCCAGAGGATCAACAAGTTGGTGAACTTGAACCCAGACGTAGCAAAAGAGCTAGAACAGAAAAATCATTTGGTCCAAATTTTTTGACATTTTTACTAGAGAATGATCCTCAAAGCTATAACGAAGCTGTAAGGTCAGCTGATGGTCCTTTGTGGAAAGATGCCATCAATAGTGAAATTGAATCCATCTTACAAAATCACACCTGGGAGTTAGTGGATCTTCCTCCAGGATGTAAACCTTTAGGGTCCAAGTGGATTTTCAAAAAGAAAATAAAGGCAGATGGATCAATTGACAAGTACAAAGCAAGACTTGTAATTAAAGGTTACAAACAACGTGAAAGTCTTGATTACTTTGATACTTATTCTCCTGTAACGAGAATAAATTCCATAAGGATGATAATAGCGATTGCAGTTTTGCGCAATCTTGAGGTACATCAGATGGATGTGAAAACAGCCTTTCTAAATGGAGATTTAGATGAAGAAATTTACATGGAACAACCTGAAGGCTTTATAGCTCCAGGACAAGAAAAGAAAGTCTGTAAGTTGGTTAAATCCTTGTATGGATTAAAACAAGCTCCGAAACAGTGGCATAAAAAGTTTGATGACAACATGTTAGCAAATGGTTTCAAAATCAATGAGTGTGATAAATGCATTTATGTCAGAGAGACAGAAGTTGGCTATGTTATTTTATGTCTCTACGTTGATGACATATTGATTGTCGGGAGTAATGTTAAAATGGTGAAATCTACCAAGAATATGTTGAAATCCAAGTTTGACATGTGATAAATGTGGTTTATACCCACTTATCCAATATCTTTAGCTTATTATTTTGTTATAATTCGAGATATTTAATATCAATTATGATTTATTTTATCTTTTATTTATAGGAGCATCAATATATGGATCGGGGGACAATTACACGTGTTTTGGAACTTCAGGGAACACAGGACCGAGCACAAGAGCGTAGGCGCCGTGGCGCCAAATCCCCATACAAATTCCAGAGGAATGGGCGCCATGGCACCCATTATTGTCAAAGGCGCCAAGGCGCCCATTATTGAGAAGTCATATAGCGCATTGGCGCCAACATGAAAGACATGGGTCTAGCAGATGTCATTCTAGGAATAAAGGTCTCGAGAAGTCCTGATGGACTTATTCTTGATCAGTCGCACTATGTGGACAAGATTCTTGGTAAATTCAACAATGATGATTCTGCTGTGGCTAGAACTCCTTAGATGTGAGTCTACACCTATCGAAGAATATGGGAGATGGTATATCTCAAGTAGAATACTCTAGAGTGATCGGGAGTTTGATGTATCTATCGAGTTGTACAAGACCTGATATAGCCTGTACAGTAAACAAGCTCAGCAGATATACGAGTAATCCAGGGGTTGATCACTAGAAAGCAATAGTGAGAGTACTTAGGTACTTAAGTTTTACTCGTAATTATGGGTTGCACTATCATAAATATCCAGCTGTAATTGAAGGATACAGTGATGCTAATTGGATATCTGACATGAAAGACTCAAAGTCTACCAGTGGCTATGTGTTTACACTAGCAGATGCAGCTATATCATGGAAAATCCTCCAAACAGACTGTGATAGCCAGATCTACAATGGAATCAGAATTCATTGCATTAGTCAAATGTGCTGAAGAAGCAGAATGGCTTCGAAA
This sequence comes from Zanthoxylum bungeanum, assembly GCA_019454045.1. NCBI lineage: Eukaryota > Viridiplantae > Streptophyta > Magnoliopsida > Sapindales > Rutaceae > Zanthoxylum > Zanthoxylum bungeanum. The sequence continues at coordinate 749,089 of SKCR01036974.1, read as the reverse complement.
TTTTCTAGAGGATATTCCAAGTTGGCCTAAGCCAGTGCCAGCAATTTGTATTCATTGCGATAGTCAATCTGCAATTGGAATGGCACATAACAATATGTATAATGGTAAGTCTAGACATATTCGTCGAGACACAATACCGTTAGACAATTACTCTCTACTGGAGTTATTTCGATTGACTATGTAAAGTCAAAGGATAACATTGCGGATCCGCTAACCAAAGGGTTAAATAGAGAGTTGGTTGTGAAATCATCGAGGGGAATGGGACTAAACCCCATTAGATAAATGTTTATTACGAAGGAAAACCCAACCTTGTTGACTGGAGATCCCAAGATCTAGGTTCAATGGGACAACCTACTCGTAAAAGACATAATTGGTTCACTGTGGGGGGTTTACCCTCTAGTCCATTCCTATGGTGAAATGAAATAGTGATGCTCGTATGGATTGAGGTTAAGCAAGGCTTTTAATGATTCTTATGCGTCGGAAATCCGAGCAGAGTATTACGAGATGCTCTTAAATAAGAAATCACCTATGTGAGAGAGAAGTGGGGCCGCTTCAAAGGGAATTGTACGGGGCACAATTCTTAGAAACTCTTGCAGAACCAGGTTGATGTTCATGGCCAAAATGAGCATAACAATGAGAACTCAGATGTGTTAGGTAAAACATCTGTGTGATATATGTTCTCCATTTACATGAACGCGACAGTACAGTTCAATGACATCGCATCCACTGTCAGCCAGTAAATGAGATATATTTTCACAAGGGAAGGTTCAAAGGCTGAGGCTTACATATCCTATGCAGGTGTTGAACCGTTGAACTCTTCTAGGTCAAAATAAATGTTTTATAAAATAATTTTATTCGACGTTTTTCGCCAATTTCATTCATGTGGGGGATTGTTGGAAAAATGCTTATGCATAAGCATTTTGAGGCTCAATTTTAAGCATGGTCCACTTCGTGTTAGTGGTTGTTATTGAATGATTCAGATACTCCTCCGTGAGTACTTCGAAATGGTATATTCATATGCTTAAAATGGTGCTTGGGTGAATGAGAAATTGTTGCTCAAAGTTCACACATTGGTGTTGGAAAATAAAGAAAAGTAAGCTTGTCCCATATGGGAAAGCTATAGAGTAAATATTATGCTTATATATGATTGCTCATATGTAGATGGGTAAGAGTTATAAGGATAGAGGCTCTCTCTACGTGCGCGGGGGGGGGGGTGCAAATCAAATCTGAATCAAGCTTGGCTCGTGTGCACCCGCGTGTCCTGCGTACACGAATGCCGGACCAAATTGAGCGGGCCTGGCCCCCAGCCAATTTTTGGATGTCTCTTTATTTTTTCCAAGCCTTTTTATGTTCCATAACAGTTGAATCAATGACAATTAATCAACTTTGTGGTTACAATTTGAGATTAATGACATTAATCAACTTGATGGTTACAACGAGTGTAAAGCCTCTCATTGATGAGACTTAATTGGCATGTTATTTTCTTTTAATATAGTAGTGTTTTCGTTTTTTAGTATTACACACATTACACACAAGAGAAAATTGGAATTTCGAAAATCCTTTGAGAGAGTTCAAGCACTTCGGTTGTTCGTTGAAGTCGGATTTGGTGGTGCCCAATTTCGTCTATTTTTCCGTTGCATCCTGGGAAACAGACGTCTCGCGTTCTACTGCACCGATCGGTAGAGGACGAATTTGTTTTAAGGAGATTCTTGCCACAACAAGCCTCGGAATTCTTCATGATCCGTGCCTTATTCTCAACTCACTGCCTGCAACTGTCTTCTATTTTATTTGTATTGTTGATTACTGTATCACTGTTGTTAATTGTACTTTTTGTGTCAGTTTACTGTCTGTTCAAAGTCCGTTGTAAGAACACAGTAAACAAATAAGTTGTAATAATGATTTCTTTACTTTTTATTAAGAAAAAAAATAAATAAAAATATTGAAATATTGCAGGGAACAACTTCAATAATATTTACTTTTTTTGAATTGCATGCTTTTTAGGTTGTCTTTTTAAAAAGAAAATATTTTCTTTTTCAAAAAAAAAAATATTATCTTAAGTGTGTTGGTAATTTTCAATAATATTGATTTAATATTTTTCATTTCGGCAACACATTGAGGGGTAGCGTCCTCTGTGGGGTTCGGGGATAATATTATTTGAAATTTGAAAATAATTATTTTGACAGTTAAGTTTATCTTTACAACCGTTGACATAACAGTCATTTAGACGAGAAAATCTTGGGTGCAACAGTGATACCACGTCATCCATGCAACAAGCTAATCATCATTTGTCACGCGTGTTAAAAAGTCAAAAAACAACTAAAAAATAGGAAGAAAATTAAACATGTTATTTTTTAATTGGTTGGTGGTACCACGTCATCCATATCATCTATTGAAAAAGACACGTCAATTTGATTAAAATACAAATGTCTTTATTTAATACGAATGAGTTCATGGCAAAATCAATAAGAACCAATTAGATTTTTTTTTTTTTTTTTTTTACTTTATATCATCATATTTTATCTTTCTAGCGTTGTTTGATTGGTAGTATTTAAATTCAGTACCATCACTTTCCATTATATATTGTGAGAGATTTTATGTGAGAGGAAACATTTCTTAAAAAACTAATCGTACGTACCTCGAAGGAAATCATTGTTTTGTCAAATTCATAACTCAATTTTCATACAACAAAGTGACCATTCTTTTAATTGGCAATATTCATTATATCCCCTTGTATCCGAAGTTTCATTACATTTGAATTAAAGCGGTTCATATTGTCATAAAAAAAAAATTGAAAAACACCTTCAAATAGTTAAAAAATTTAGGGAAATTGCTACTTTTCCCTTTGAAAAACACCTTCAATTTGTTCCTCATGTTGTAATGAATCCAACACATCCAACAATCATCCACAAGCCTCCAAGCCAACTTTAGGTGCATGTTGAAAATGGTGGTGCAATTTTTGACAATGATGCAAAATACCAAAAAACTTTAGGTGGAGATGTTACAGTTCCATAAATTTAGGGAGTGATTGGTGGGCACTGTAGAGCCAAACTTTGGCTATAAATTCAGAGCTTGGTTGTAAGCTCAAAGCATCCCAAAGTGAGTGTTAGAGAGTGTAGTGAGGTTTTGTAAAGTTTATACTTTGTATTTATATTCTTGAGAGTAATAGAAACGATTTCGATTTTTCCTCAAATATATTATAAAGTGATCGGAGAATCACAACAAGTGGTATCAGTAACTTTGGTTCTAGTTTGGGGTCGTAAAAACGAAGATCAGAGCTCGGTTCGAAAAATTCAGGTTCCGGTAAAGTTGTCAAAAATCATTTATGAGCATACCATCAGCTCGTTCACGTCGAGACGAGTTCGGCGGTATTTTCCGGCGATCAAACATATATATGAGGAGCCCGCACGCTCCGCCACTCTCCGGGAGAGTGAAGCCCACTCTCGCCACGCGCCACACGCGCGTCTGGAGGAAGAAGACGACCACGTGGTGCCACGTCAGCGACACGCCATCTTCCACGTCAGCATACCAGCCACGTCAGCCTGACACGTCATCCGCCACGTCAGCAAGTTGGTCCCACTTTTGCCATGTCAGTACTGCCACGTCATCTGCCACGTCTGCAACATGGTAAATTTCATTTGGCCCCATGAAGTCTTTGAAATTTATAATTTTACCCCAGAAGTTTTTAGGAATTTACCAATCAGCCTCTGTGTCGGATTTAGACCAACGAAGTGTCTATTCCACCATTTTTGACCATTCCGGACGCAATGGTGACCTCTGATTTGTGAAATTCAGCCCTGATTTTATTGTATTCTCATTTTAAACTTTAAAACTTAAAATGGAATTGGAAGATACATCTTCTGGTGCAATGATTAAACTGGCTGTAACTAATTACTCCATCTGGAGACCTCGGATGATAGATTTTTTACATTGTAAAGATTTGTTTGATGTCATCGAGATGAAGAGAGTGAAACCAGAATCTATTAAAGACTACGACTGGAACAAACTCAATAATAGAACTCTGGGTCAGATTAGGCAGTGGATCGGCCATAATGTCTTCCACCACGTAGCACATGATACATATGCTTATGAAATATGGAGGAAATTGGAAGACATGTTACAGGCCAAAAAAGCTCGGAATAAATCCTTAATCATGAGGCGTTTGGTGAACCTGAAGCTACGGAGTGAAACTTCCGTTGCAGAACACACCAACAAGTTCCAAAGCCTGGTGAACCAGTTGTCAGCAGTAGACATGCAACTGGCAGACGAAGTTCAAGCCCCCTTGCTACTCAGTTCTCTTCCTGATAGTTGGGAGACTCTGGTGGTTACTCTCAGCAACTCAGCTCCAGGAGGCAAACTTATCATGCCTATGGTAAAAGACGCCTTGTCAAATGAAGAAGCCAGAAGAAAAGACGTGGGCTCAGATCAAACAGAAGCCCTTGTCTCGGAGCATCGAGGAAGACAACATGAGAAAAATCAAGGTGGGAGGAGAGGCAGAAGCAAAAGCAGAGGCAAATCCAAGGATAGGAGAAAGACATACAAGTGCTTTCACTGTGGCATAGAAGGCCACTTAAAGAAGAATTACCGGAAATTGCAACGAGTGCAGGGACAAGACAATAACCAGCCGAAGAAGAATGATGCAGAGACACTAGTAGTTACCATAGTAGATGTAGCTATATGCTCCGACCAGGAAGAAGCATGCCTTTACACCGCAACTAAGGATGTCGAGTGGGTGGTAGATACTGCAGCATCCTACCACGTCACTCCTCACAGAGATTTCTTCATAACATACAAAGCATAAGACTTTGGAGCAGTGAAGATGGGGAACACCAGTTCTTCTCAGATAGTGGGAATTAGTGAAATACAGTTTCGGACAAATACAGAGTATACAATAACCCTGAATGAGGTAAGACATGTTCCAGAACTTCGGTTCAACTTACTCTCGGAGGTAGCCCTTGACAAACAGGGTTATGCTAGCTACTTAAGCAATGGCACTTGGAGAATGATCAAATGTACCATGGTCATCGCCTGATGACATATTTGTGGAACTCTATACAATACTCATGTGAATATATGTGCAGAAAGCCTCAATGTAGCTGAACCGGAGGCTTATTCGAATATGTGTCACCAGAGACTCGGTCACATGAGTGAAAGAGGGTTGTCTACCTTGACAAAAAAGAATCTAATCTATGTCTCCAAAAATCCTGCTCTTGATCCTTGCAACCATTGTCTATTCGGTAAGCAACACATAGTCTCTTTCAATTTATATTCTACAAAGAAATCAGAGTTACTCAGTCTGGTGTACTCTGATATATGTGGTCTCTTGGAGGTAAATTCACTAGGCGGCAATAAATATTTTCTGACTTTTATTGACGATGATTCTCGAAAAGTATGGGTGTATTTTCTGAAATCAAAGGATCAGGTCCTGGATTATTTCAAATTGTTTCATGCCATGGTCGAGCGTGAAACATGGAAGAAACTGAAGTGCCTTCACACATACAATGAAGGCGAATACACTTCCAAGGAGTTCGATGCCTACTGCGGAAGTCACGCAATTCGACACGAAATGACTGTTCCACGCACCCCACAAAACAATGGTGTCACTGAAAGGATGAACCGCACCATTATGGAGAAAGTCAGAAGCATGATCAACATAGCTAAGCTGCCAAAGCCATTCTGGGGAGAAGTTGTTTGTTCTGCCTGCTACCTGATCAACAGATCACCATCTGTACTGTTGAATTTCGAGATTCTGGAGAAAGTGTGGTCTGGTAAGAATCCATTATATTCTCACCTCAGAACATTTGGATGTTTAGCCTTTACACACGTATCCAATGAGCTCAGGCAGAAGCTCGATGCAAGGACTACTCCATGCATCTTCATAGGCTATGGAGACGACGAATTTGGATAGAGGCTATGGGACCCGAAGGAAAGGAAGGTCATCCGAAGCATGGATGTAGTGTTTCTCGAAGACCAGACAATAGAAGATATTGAAAAGCCCAAGATGTCTTCTAAATCCAGTGCCGACAATACCGATGCAAATCCAGACACAACTCCAGCACCAACACTAGTGGCCACAGATGATGATGGAGTGTAAAACATACCGGAAGTAGAACCAGATGAGGAATGAGGTATTGAGCAGGGGAAGCTGCAGCCTGCTCCATCAGAGGCTTCAAGATCATCCACAGATCCAAATGACAACAAATAGCCAGAACCTCAAGTACGAAGATCTGAGAGAGGCCGGATTCCATCAGTCAGATACTCAGGATCAAAATATATTCTGCTTACTGACGAGGGGGAGCCAGAAACCTTCAACGAAGCTGTATCTCATAAAGACAAAGACAAATGGTTGCACGCAATGCATGATGAAATGAAATCTTTGCAGAAAAATAACACTTATGAGATAGTCAAGCTCCCACATGGAATGAAGGCACTGAAGAACAAATGAGTGTTCAAGCTCAAGAAAGATGGCAGCGAAAAAGTGGTGAAACACAAAGCTCGGCTAGTAGTCAAAGGATTCCTACAGAAAAAAGAGAATTGACTTTGATGAGATATTTTCACCAGTGGTAAAAATGGTTTCAATCCGAGTCATCCCAGGATTGGTAGCCAGATTGAACTTGGAGCTTGAACAGATGGATGTAAAAACAGAATTTCTTCATGGTGATCTGAATGAAGAAATCTACATGGAGCAGCCAGAAGGATTCAAGGTTTCAGGAAAAGAAAACATTGTTTTCAAGCTGAAAAAGAGCTTGTACAGGCTCAAGCAAGCACCGATGTAGTGGTATAAGAAATTTGACTCATTCATGGTCGGTCAAAGATACAAAAAAAACTGCAACAGACCAGTGTGTATACATTCAGAGGTTTCCAGATGAAAATTTTGTTGCTATTCTACTGTATGTAGATGACATGTTGATTGTTGGACAAGAAACAGCGAATATTAAACAGCTGAAGAATTAACTCTCCAAGTCTTTCGACATGAAAGACTTAGGACCAACTCAACAGATTTTGGGAATGAGATTGTTCGTGATAGACAGAATAAAAAGTTATGGCTTTCACAGGAGAGGTATATTGAACGGATAATCAGGAGGTTTGATATACAGAAAGCCAAATCAGTCAGCGTTCCGCTAGCGCACCATTTCAAATTGAGCAAGAGTTTGTGCCTCTCATCCAAGAAATAGATAGAGGAAATGTCAGCAATACCATATTCTTCAGCTGTTGGAAGTCTGATGTATGCAATGGTTTGTACCAGGCCAGATATTGCACACGCAGTAGGTGTAGTGAGCCGTTTTCTCTATAATCCTGGAAAACAACACTGGGAGGCAGTCAAATGGATTCTCAGGTATCTCAAGGGTACATCGTAGTTTCGTCTGTGTTACGGGGGAGCTGATCCGCTCTTGGGAGGCTATACAGATTCAGATATGGCAGGAGATCTTGATAGTAGGAAATCTACATCAGGATTCATCTACACTTTTGCAGGGGGAGTTGTGTCATGGCAGTCAAGATTGCAGAGGTATATTGCATTATCCACAACAGAAGCTGAGTACATCGCTATAGCTGAGGCAGGAAATGAAATGTTGTGGCTAAAGCGTTTTCTCCAAGAGTTAGGGATCAAGCAGACAGATTACAAGATACATTGTGACAGTCATAGTGCTCTGGACTTGAGCAAAAACTCAATGTATCATTCGCAGACAAAACACATTGATATTCACTATCATTGGATACGTGAGGTGATTGATCAACAACTGCTGAGACTAGTGAAGATCCATACAAATGAGAACACAGCTGACATGTTAACAAATGTGGTTACTCGAGACAAGCTAGAGTTGTGCAGAAACATAGCCGGGATAGCTGTCAGATAATAATTGTTTCGGATGCAGCTGGAGGAGGAGAATTGTAATGAATCCAGCACATCCAACAATCATCAACAAGCCTCCAAGCCAACTTTAGGTGCATGTTGAAAATGGTGGTGCAACTTTTGACAATGATGCAAAATACCAAAATACATTAGGTGAAGATGTTACATTTCATAAATTTAGGGAGTGATTGGTGGGCACTGTAGAGCCAAACTTTGGCTATAAATTCAGAGCTTGGTTGTAAGCTCAAAGCATCCTAAAGTGAGTGTTAGAGAGTGTAGTGAGGTTTTGTAAAGTTTATACTTTGTATTTCTATTCTTGAGAGTAATAGAAACGATTTCGGTTTTTCCTCAAATATATTATAAAGTGATCAGAGAATCACAACACATGTAACCCTAAACCCTTATTATTTATAAATAAAATGATATTAAATAAAAATTAGAAATATTACTTTCTTAAAAAAAATGATACGTTAATGTATATGTGCTTCTTATATATATATTGCAGCAAACACATAAATACTAGCCATGATTACAATATTCAAACCAAATAATACCCATCACTAATTTAGCTCCAAATTAAATCGTGTAACTAGTTTATATTTAGCTCCAAATCGTGTAACTAGTTTATATTTTCGCTCAACCGGTTTTGGTAGAAACCGTTTATCGCAATAATAATATGATTTCAAATAAAAATGTCATTTTTATTGTTATTTATGTTATTTTTAAAATTTTGTTGTCTTTTTTTATAATATTTATTTTATATTCATAATAATAGATATCAAGTCACTTATTTGCCATTATTTTTGTTAAAGTTTTGGTGCCGTGGAATAATGGGATATTATGAAAGCACATTAGGGGTTAAGTGGTAAATTAAATTAATATATAGTTCCAAAATTTATATATATTAAGATTAAACAACTGTGAATGAAGCAGGAATGCTTCATTGGCAAAAATATATTAGAAACACCTAGGTAATAATGAATGTTGTTTACCCAAAGAGTGCATTTTGTCATAATTAAACTTCTTATCTACATTAACTCTTTTTTTTTTTTTTTACTTGAAATTGTTACAATATGATAGCTGTTAGTGGTATCAATTTATGGTATGTCTTTTAATGGCTGTTATAAATGTGATATCTAGAATGGCTTCTATGCAGTTTTCAAAATTAAATGATTCGGACAAATATAATATAGAGTGACCAAAGTACGTCGCAATTCTTATCCAATCAGATTTGCAACATGGATGCTAAGTTGATAATTACAACAATTGTATTTTCAGACTTGTATTAATATTTTAGTTTAAAATCTTAATTTACATAGCGATAAAATGATATTATATATGCATGTATTCCTTGTCAATATATAAGTAATTATATATGTGATATAATAGAAGTATGGGACTAGTATAGGTGATGTCGTATCATCAATTAATAAGTATATAATATATGTATAATTATATCATATATAACTGTCATTTATTTGAATTTTTTTAATATTTTAACACACATAATAAAAAATTACTAAATTATTATATTTATGGCATGATAATACTCTTGCATGATATAAAAATTGCATGTCGTTTCAAAAAAAAAAATATTAACACTTTGTACGTCTTTTTTCTAACAAACAAACAAATTTTTTTCCACTCTTTGTATAAATAATATATATATATATATATATATATATATATATATATATATATATATATATATATATATATATATATATATATATATAGTCAGACTCAGATAAGGTTTAAGTGGACTTTATATGGACTGTAAGGGTAGATAAAAATAAAAAAATCTTATGTCTTTTAGTTGAATATGAATTTTATGTGGATTATAAGGTGTGAACTAGAGCCTGACTAAAATATTTATATATATATTAAAATCCATCATGATATTCTTTTTGTCACTCTATAAATTATGGAATACTAGTATATATATACTGATTTTTTCTTAAATTTCTCTCAAGAGATACTTTTTTATTTGCATGATTATCCTAAAATTAAAACCTTGTTAACTTTACATATATAGATTGTATTGATCTTAATATTTATACCAATATTTATTGACATTAAGTATATGTTGCTACATACTATGCATATAATATTTATCATCTGATAGTTCATTTTGCACAACTCTTATATTAAAATCAAGAGGTAATAGGCCAAGTCCAAAAAATTTATCATGCATTGAAGATATGTTTCCAAGGGCCATGTATTTATTAATTAAATAAACTACTACAAGAAATAAAATGTAAAAGCTAGCGGAACTAATTTCTTTTTAAGGATTGGATGGCGATGAGTAGCTGAAATGAGAATGTTCAGATGGATGTATGGGTAAATTAGAAAAGATGGAGTTAGAAATAAAGTAATTAAAAAGAAATCAGGTGTAGAATCGATAGATGAGAAGATAAGAGAAACAAGGTTAAGGTGGTTTGGAGTATTTTGACATATCCAACGTAAACTTTTAAGTGATCCAGTGAGAATGGTGCTGCCATATGCCAAGTGAGGAATGTGAAGACCAAAGTTGACATGGACATAAAATATAAAAAGAGACATAAATTTTATGTAGCTTAATGAATCGATGATCTCAAATAAAGGATTACGACATTAAAAAATTCATATAACTGACTTAACATAATGAGAAAAGATTTTGTTTGATTTGGTTTAGATAGTGATGAGAAATTTTATCAACTACATTCACGTACCGGCCTAGTTGCGTCTGGAGGAAAAAATAATAAACTTGATTGATTAAACAATAACTATTCATTTCAAAAATGTATTATTTAACACAATGCTTTAACTGAAATAACGAAATCATTTACATTTCGCTAATTTACTACATGCTATTATAAGAAAACTAACATAAATATATATAACTATCAACATTTATTTGGTCATAAGATAAGATAACAAATATGATGATGAATACTAATAACAAATAACAATCACCTTGGCGAGAAATGAAATTTTAGCACAACCGTCAGTTAAACGTAGAGTAAATAAGTAATGATTAAGTACTAACTAACTGTTTGGCTCATAAGACATCAAATAAAAAATGATTTCGGATAATTTTGACGGTAATAAACAAAATGCTATCACAATGATTCAATTAAATCTCAAATAACCAAGTAACGCTAAAATTCTGACGACCATTTTACTCATAAGATAAATATCAAATATGAAAATGAAGATTTATAAAATGATTTATCAAATATGACAATAAATTCTAATAACAGATAATAATTCCTTTGGTGGGATACCAAAAATACGAGCACAACCGTCAATTAAATTTATAATAACTAATGATTAACTAGTAACAATCATTTGACTCACAATACCAACTATGAAATGAGTAACAGATAACGACCACTTTGTCGGGAAACAAAAATACTAGATTCTAATAATTGATAACCGTCAATAAAATTAAACCTAGAATAATTAAATAACGATTAACTAATAACGACCATTTGACTAATACGATAAAATATCAAATATGATAATAGATTCTAATAATTGATAATCGTCATTTTAGCGGGAAACAAAAATACTAGCATAACAGTCAATTTAATAACTCAACTATATAAATTAACCATATACATAAGTTTTTCAGCATTTTTTTGTATTATAATAAATATCATCTCTCTTAAGTCTTAGGCAGTGGTATTCACAAATTCAAAAGGAAAAAAAAAACAAAATATATGTAATATAAAAATTGTGGGTGGAAAGAATGAAACTCAACCTAAAGAGAGATCTAGAGAGAATCTATCTGTAAAACTAAATAAAACAAGATATTGAAAAAAATAATAAATAGAAATGCACATTTAAGGATAAAAATTGAAATATTGAAGTGTAAAAGCTTATAATAAGGAAAGTAGGAACAAATCCAGAAAGACACAAACACAAGCAGACGCGAGTACTGTTGGAGTTGAAGAACACGGCGCTTGGTGATAATAGAAGAAATGGAAGTAGTTTCCATAAACTGACAGATTTGAGTGAGAGTCAATCCAAGTGTAATGACACGAATCTTGTGAAGTTAGGGTTTGTGTCATAATTAAGAAAGAGATGCAATGCATCAATTGGTCAGAAGCCAACGGTGACACTTCACTACCATATATAGTTGTCTCTTCCTCAATTGCAATTATGATTAGAATCCATATCCATGGTTGGAAATCCACACTTCACAAGCCATTATTTAAAGCACTCTCCCCGTTCTCATTTTGCATATATACAATTTCAATATTATTATTATTCACATCAAAGCAAGAGTGAGTTGAGTGCTAGTGCTGTTTTGCTTTGTCGTTTGGACAACACTTGCTGTCTGCTCTCTCTATGCGTTTCCTTTGCTTCTGTTTTGGTAGAATCTCTTCCTTTTGGCACTTTTATGTTCATATTTTGTTGGTTTGATCGTTTTTTTGTTTGTGTTTTTTGAGTGTATGGATTTCATTTTATCGTTTAGAACCTCCAATTTATCATTTCTGGTTATGGTTTTACGATTTGATGATGTTTATGTGTTATATATATATATGCTCCTAATACGAGATTTTGACTATTTATTATTATTATTTTTTTTAATAAAAGAAAGAAAAAAACTCCATTCAAATGCATTATTTTGACATATGTTTTTTAATCAAATCGCTTCTTTGAAAAATTTCATGTTTTTTAGAGGATATGACAGGATACGTCATAGATCCATGTAACGTTATATTGATGCAAAGTCTCTTGGTTGAAAAATCCTAAAATTGTTGTGATCGATGATTAATGGACATTGATCTATGATATTTTTTTAAAAAAAATGAACTTTTAGATCAGATTTTTGGTGATTTATGGTCTTTATAATCTCTCTCTCTGGTAGAAACTATCTAATTGTCATAGTTTAAGGCTATATCTTTGTGATGAATCACAATATATACTAGCTTTGATTTTTATTTTTCTTGAATTTTATTTTCTCATATTGTAAATTTTGCTGATTTTTTTACAGATATATATGTGAAGTTTTTTCATTACAATTTTTTTTTTAGTTATTTGATCTCTGTGAACTAATTTTAATAGGGTTCAACCATCTATCATATAAAGCTTTTATTTATCTATTTATTTATTTTTCTTTTCAACATTGACCTACTTCGGATTTATTTTCTTCTTTTAATTTGTTACATTTTTGTGATTATCATTTCTTCTTATTAAACATTTTGGTCGGAAAAATCTTTTATTGTTAATGAGTTGGACTAGATCTTAATTTACGACTCAAATGCGAGAGAGTTACATATTTTAACTTGCTTCTGAACTATCTCATTTTCTGTCCCCCATAGATTCGTCATATGTGTCTCTCATATAAATTCATTTAAAGTCCTTAGTTGAAACTTTGGAATTTTGGTTTTTGATTTTTGATTTTTGCTTTGATTTGCCTCCTATCCCACCCCAAACACAATCACATAAACCTAATCCCTCCAACATTGTCATGAGGAACCTAGATCTATTCCACGAAGGAAGCTTTATAAAGATAATTACCTTTTTTTTTAACTAATAACATGCATTGGTATAGTCTTGTGTTTCAATTAGTTCTTTTAATCTCGCATATGTTAATCTCATGTACAAATAATTCTCAGGACTTAGAAGATACTGTTTATAACATTGGATAAGTGTTCTATCACTTTTTTTTTTTTTTGTTGAAAACGTAGAAATTCCGCCGCCAAATTGTTATACCTGAACTTAAGCGGAGCATGTAAACCCGACTGTTCCAGGTTCTTACAAGATATGCACCTCATAGATTCAAACCTATGACTTGAGTAACCAAATTTTAAGTCTTATGTCACTAAGTCACGCCCTGTGAGTAAATGTTTTATCACATCTCATCTCATTAACGATAAACTTTTTGATATAACATTTAGGATATGTAATTCTTATATATTATAGTTTAAAAAACCCATACATATGTTCGTTATGATACATGCAATCTCGATAGTGAACACATACATTAGTGATTGAATTAGCAAACACTTTTTTTTTTGTCACTCATTTAATTTAGTTTTCCGTTGTAGATTTAATTTGAAGTACTCTTAGATATTATTACTACTTCAACTTAAGAAAAAATTATAAAATTATAAAATTTTCCGCTCTTGATTCATTATAGTTTGTGGATTAATTAAAGTTTCGGATTTCATTCAATTCATGATAATCTCCTCCTGTTTGTTTATTAGAGATGCAGAAGTTATATATAGAGTTTTTTAGACATCTTTAATTTTCACATTCTTATACCTTTTCTGCTTGCACTATACATTTTTGATCACCCAACAATTTCTCATGCAAAATCCATTAAAATGAAACACAAACACATTGAAGAAAATATTCTATATGTTTATGTGTTTGATATTTTCAGGCTTGCAGAATTCAACATCCTCTGGAAATTAACAAATACATGGAAGGGCAAGGGAACGCTTCTAATAATTCAGTCATTAATCCAGACGAGCAGCGTCAATACGAGAGCTTCCATGAGTGGTTGGATCAGGGAAGTCCAAGTTCGCTTATCCGCCAGATGGCGCAATCTGGCATCGGTAGCGAAAATCATAGGAGGGCTTTTATAGAGCTAATGAATCAAGTTGACGCCGAGCTTACTGCCAGGGGCATTGGGTTTCAAAGAACGAATCCTGAGAATAATTGTCAAGTCCGAAACGGAACATTGATGGTGCAACAAGGAAATGTTTCCAGTGCTCTTACTAATAACATAGATTTGAATGCAAATGATTCTATGCAAGCAAGCCTAAACCTAAATCTTATCAAACCAAGTGGACTAGAAGCACCTGGCGCTAATTCCGCTAATCCAATCTTGATCTCTTCTGAAGCTTATGTACTGGAAGAAGATGGAGATAGAAGACGAGGACAGGGTGCTTCATCTTCTAATGGTAGGCGCCCGTCCTTCAAAAGAAGAGCCCCTGAAGATGCTCCAACGCAACTGCTATTAGGAGAGAATTCAGAGTCTGTTCAGCAACTGGAAGATGTTGCCGCCCATGGAAATGCCAGAACTGCTGCCTTGAATAATCAGGCAAATTATGTCAATCATTTTGGACAGTTGGACTTGGAAGCTGGAGCTGCTTATTCTGCCATGCATGAACCTCAAAATTTGGCAGGAGGAATAACTGTTCTTCAAGCTGGGATTGCTGGTGCCCCTGCTGTTGTTATTCATCATCATACGGGCGCAGCCTCGGTAATGATGAACCAAGCTTCAATTCGGGCGAGACAAGCAGAAGTCTTCCAGAGAAACATTCGTCAGAGAAGAAATCCAAATCTTCAAGATTTTACTCCTGCTAGCCAGTTGACTCAGAATCCTATGAATTCTTATGTCCAATCTCCTAGTCAAACAGCTATGTTCCTCCCATATGATCACTTTGCGAATTCAAGAGTCCAATCAGTTCCTCTAACTCCAGAATGCCAATATATGCAAGTTCCGGAGCCTTTTCAGACTCAACAGGTTCAGGTTCCCAGCCTGGGCATTACCATGTCAGTAACTAGGGGAGCACCTGCACATACTCCGGTGCAGCAAGGAAACCTGGGGAACAATCCGAGAAATGTAATGTTTCCTGCTGGGTTTGATCTGGAAAACTTGTCTCCCATGGCAGCAAATATGAATTTGGCCAACGGGAATACAAACTTTCCTGGAAATGCTACTTCGTCTCAGGATCCCTCTGATTCCAATTCAAGGATATCGGCTGTTCCCATATGGTTTCCGGATCAAGCGATTAGTTATTCAAACAGAATGCTAGAGGTTTTAAGACGCGCAGAGAACCACGGGCTGCATGGTGATTACCGCCCAGCACATACAGGTTCTGCTGCTGCTGCTGGAGACATGGAAAATCCTGTCAGAGGTGGTAATATGAGGCCTCGTATGCGACCTCCAATGTCAAGATTAATTCCAAGGGCTGAAAGACAAGATGCTAATTATCCTGATCATATCCCTAGGAGAGGACATTATATGATATCTGAGGTATGCTAAAAAGAAATTAAATATTATCTATGAATTTACGAACTGCTGATATTATCATAAACTATTTGTAGTTTTGTACCATCAGTTAGTTTTCATTATATATTTTTTAATCTAACAGGTTCAGAATCCCTTGACACTTGTGCGTAGGGGTGGTGGTTTAAGGTTTGAGGTGAGGTCCTATTAAGATTTGATCATTAATTCATTTCTAATGATTTCATTTGCTTGGAAGGGTATCGGGGGAAAAAATTTTGTTATTGAAAATCATGTACTAGCATTGATTAATGTGGGTTAATAAGTGATTTGTATTGATGATGGCAGGATCTTATGGTGATTAACCGTTCAGTGTTGATTGGTATGCCTGAGGAGGAGGGTGATGATGATGTACATGAAGATATGCGTCTTGATATAGATGACATGAGTTATGAGGTAACAATTACAAATCATTTTCTTGATTTGGTGCCAAATTTTCTGCTTACTTCGGAGGACCAGTTCTAAAAAAAAAGGGTGTGCTTGGATTTAGGAATTGATTGCCCTCGGTAACGAAATTGGAAATGTTTCAACTGGTTTAAGAGAGGAAGCTATTTTGGCAAATCTGGGGGTCCAAAAATATGAGTCTTTCAGAGTCCGATACCCTGATGGTGATGATGCACCATGCTGCTGTATCTGTCAGGTAAAAAGATTCTTCTGTGTATTTCAGCTCATATGATTTTTTTCTGTGTGTGTTTGTGATTAAACTGGTTTTAATTTCCAGGAAGAATATACTGACGGAGAGCATATGGGGAAGCTGGATTGTGGGCATGAGTTTCATGCCAATTGCATAAAACTGTGGCTAATGCAGAAGAATCAATGCCCCATCTGCAAAAAGACAGGCTTGGCTGGCAAAAAGAGAGAGCACTAAAGCCTGAGATTATGATTCTCCTCCCCTACTTCATGTGAAGGAGTTTTGGTATCTTTAGTTTTCAATATCTTCATTTAAAGGCTGTATATTAATAGCATAAACCTTTTTATAATAAGGCAGAAACCTTGTTACAGAAAGATTTAAGTACTCTTGCCCTTTTAAGTTTGCTTGATGGATATGAGATTGAAATGCTATTTATGATGAAGCTTGCTTGGTGATTGTGTTAACTTGGGATTTATATTCGGGGCAGGGATCGTGATCTTCAAACTTGAACTAACGATTTATATATTGGGAATGATTAAGAGATATACTTAATTATCCTCGATTGCAGTTGATAATAAAACTTGAGTCATATTCTTAATAATTATTTTAGCCTAGGGTTTAATGTTTTAGAATGTATATACTTTTAATTTTTTTTAGAAATTAAAATAATTTTTTAAAATTTTAAAATTAGTAATACAAATCTGATTCGATGCTCAATTTGATGCGAAAACTGATTAGATAAGATTTTTTTTAGAAATTGAAATAATTTTAAAATTAGTAACTAGATCTTTGATGAAAAAACCGATTAGATAAATTTTTTTTTTTGCATGTTTTCATTCCCCAAGCCCCACCTAATAGGAGCGGATCCCTATGAACCATGAACCCTAAAGTTTATGTAAACCGATTAGATAAGATTGTGTATAAGCTTTGATAGTTTCATTAGTAGTTAAAAGGGACGATATGTATTCTGGTTATTCCTGACATGTCTAGTGTAGTAAATTCATCATGCATGATGTGTCGTTATGCATATAATCATGTACTAGTAAGTTAGAACCTTAAAAATCCCGTCCAGGGAGTTGGGACGAATTTTTAGTTCAAATCGTTTCTTTGTTAGCTTAATTGATGAGTCATAAATAAATTTTAGTGTTTTATCCCTAACTTAAGCTACTGACGTCCGATTTTGATGATCTTTATACATTCAAAAAACTTAGGCCGAGATCTAAAACTTTCATGTTAGATAATTTTATAAATTTTGACCATAATTATGTCAAAAATATAAATTTTCGTGAGATAAATAGTAAATTTCGAGATTAGCTTAAAATAAGTGACATGTAACTTAACCAAAACCATTTCTTATTAACAAAAACAAAAATGATAAACATACATAAATTTTTACTTAAAGTTTCTATACCCTTCTCATTCACTGTAGCTACAATTAGCTACTATAAAAGCCATATACTATTTATCTCTCTCTTACTTTTCCACTCTTCATTTTCACGTTTTTCTGCTTAAGCAACCACAAGGAAAAATTTCTTATTTTCTCCACGTCAATGGCAAGAAAATGGTGATTTCCTTAACAAAACCCTCCATCAAGTAAGTTTCTATCCATATCTTCTTGAAATTTCGAATTTCTTTAATGAATTTGTTTTCCCCCAAACACGCACATGATAAACCCTAGCTTTAAGATTGGTGTAATTGGCATGTTTAAGCTTAGGAGAGTCGTTATCTATGCTAATAGAGATGTTTTGTCAGGTATTAATGAGTAAATTAAGTTGAATGTAAAACTTTGACAATGAAACTCTTAGGGCCGAAGATGAGCAAGTTAGAGGAAAATAAATTTGCTTTGCTTTGATATGAAATTGCATCTATATGCATGTACAAGGATGATTGTGTTTAGTATGGATTGATAATTTCAAGGGGGAAGAAATATTTTAAATAGCTTTGGGTTGCATGATTATGAAGTGTTGGAGCATATATGAGATTTTAAACTAGTCATTGTTGTGTGAATAGTTGGTTTTCAAAATTTGACATAGTGAAGGTCTTAGCCAAAATTTACGGTTTGGTAAATTGGGGATTAACATTTAAATCGGACTAATATAAATGTGTAGTAGGTTCATGATGATGATATGATAATTCTACGTGCATTAGTAAGTATATATATAAAAATAATAATAAAAAATAAATCTCAATGGGTGGATATAGGTTGTATGGCCAAAGCATGAAAGAGTAAGGATGAAGAGTCTAAATTTTAACACTGTGTGTGTTGAGATTTGTTGCATGTAGTATAGTAACATACATGATTCGATATGCGTTATATGTTTATAATTCATGTTTCTCTCAGATTTCATTCATGTCATGGTCTTAAGATATACATATGGATTAGGTTAGGTCCAAACCACCACATGTTTGGGTTGGTTATTGCCACAGGTTTGGGTGATTTGGTATAATGATGCATAATTTCATGTTATGAAGAAATATATTAAGTTAGAATCAGGTCATTAACGTCCTTCTTACATGTCACATGCATGTCACATCATATTTCTCATGCTTACAATTTGTGTTATACAGTCAAATCATGTATCAGGCTCACAGTTGGAGTCCATGTGCACAATCACAGTTTTCAGTTTATATATACACATTATAATTTTCAAGTTATATTTCAATTTTCAAGGCATGTATATGTGGACGCTGGATTTCGGCCGAGGTCCTCAATCAGAATTTGTAGGTTGGGCACTAGCAATCCTGCAAGACAAAGGTAGAGTGAGCGGGAGTAGACTACCACCGGTGTGGTGGGTGCCGGGGACACTCCGACGCCCAAGTCAGTTGCACGAAATAAATTTGTAAAGTAGGAAAGCAAGGTTGAATATTACCTCTACTTCCTTTATTTGGCCGTGAGGGCCGTGTAATATATGAAGGGATCAAGGATTGAGAGTATGAAGTATTAGGGTGAGAGAAATGAGACTTGAATGACTTCTTCCCGTATTCTTTTCATATTTATAGATAAAACATGATCTAATGTTGGTGTATTTGGTAATGGTTTTGGAGTAAGTGAGGATTAGTGCTAGAATTAGGTTAAGTGGAGTGGTGGGTGACTAATGCTAGAGTTAGGTGGAGTGGTCATTAGTTTATGATTTAATTGTAATCAAATAATACATAATTCTTTGGGCTTTGGTCCTTATTTTCGGGCCTAACATGCTGATGGGCTTAAGGTGAAAGACAGTTTTACCCTTGGACCAAATTTGGCCCATACAGTTTGTCTCTTACTCTCTAAGTCAAAGAATTTTTGCTTTAGAGAGTATATTTATCCGTGTCGTATGAAAAAAGAGCGTAAGAGTGTGTTACCTTCTGCCAAATGTCGTGTCAAAATATATACAAAAACGTAGGTTTCCGTTTGCATGCATCTTAGCTTCTTGATTTATCTAGGGCCATGAAGTACGTGTTTTTTGACCGAACTGAAATAGAATTTCAGGAGTTCATGAGTCCAGGGGAATGTTCCTTGTCGACTGAATCAAACGGTAGTTCAGGAGTATGGTTGACTCGACATGAGTCACGGGGAACGTTCCTTGTCGACTGAATCAAACGGTAGTTCAGGAGTATGCTTGACTCGGTCGAGTCTCGGGGAATGTCTCTTGTCGACTGAACCAAACGGTAGTTCAGGAATTTTCTTGACTCGACATGAGTCCAGGGGAATGTCCCTTGCCGACTGAACCAAACGGTGGTTCAGGAGTTTACTTGACTCGACAAGAGTCCAGGGGAATATCCTTTGTCGACTGAACCAAACGGTGGTTCAGGAATTTTCTTGACTCGACATGAGTCCAGGGGAATGTCCCTTGCCGACTGAACCAAACGGTGGTTCAGGAGTTTACTTGACTCGACATGAGTCCAGGGGAATGTCCCTTGTCAATTTGAACCAAACGGTGGTTCAGGATTTTACTTGACTCGACAAGAGTCCCGGGGAATGTCCTTTGTCGACTGAACCAAACGGTGTTTCAGGAGTTTACTTGACTCGACATGAGTCCAGGGGAATATCCCTTGTCAATTTGAACCAAACGGTGGTTCAGGATTTTACTTGACTCGACAAGAGTCCAGGGGAATGTCCTTTGTCGACTGAACCAAACGGTGGTTCAGGAGTTTACTTGACTCGACATGAGTCCAGGGGAATGTCCCTTGTCGACTGAACCAAACGGTGGTTCAGGAGTTTACTTGACTCGACATGAGTCCAGGGGAATGTCCCTTGTCGACTGAACCAGACGGTGGTTCAGGAGTTTTACTTGACTCGACATGAGTCTAGGGGAATGTCCCTTGTCGACTGAACCAGACGGTGGTTCAGGAGTTTACTTGACTCGACATGAGTCCAGGGGAATGTCCCGTGTCGACTGAACCAGACGGTGGTTCAGGAGTTTTACTTGACTCGACATGAGCCCAGGGGAATATCCTTTGTCGACTGAACCAAACGGTGGTTCAGGAGTTTACTTGACTCGACATGAGTCCAGGGGAATGTCCCTTGTCGACTGAACCAGACGGTGGTTCAGGAGTTTTCTTGACTCGACATGAGTCCAGGGGAATGTCCCTTGTCGACTGAACCAGACGGTGGTTCATGAGTTTTACTTGACTCGACATGAGTCTAGGGGAATGTCCCTTGTCGACTGAACCAGACGGTGGTTCAGGAGTTTACTTGACTCGACATGAGTCCAGGGGAATGTCCCTTGTCGACTGAACCAAACGGTGGTTCAGGAGTTTACTTGACTCGACATGAGTCCAGGGGAATGTCCCTTGTCGACTGAACCAGACGGACGGTGGTTCAGGAGTTTACTTGACTCGACATGAGTCTAGGGGAATGTCCCTTGTCGACTGAACCAAACGGTGGTTCATGAGTTTACTTGACTCGACATGAGTCCAGGGGAATGTCCCTTTTTATCATTTGTCGAGTGATTATAAGGCATGCACCGGGGTTTGCTCCATCAATTTTTCATGAATGAAAATGATCTTCAGATCTTCCACGTGTCGTTTAACGGAGTAAAACCTAGCGCAAATAACGAGGAGTCTTATGGCGGGAAATGAACCGCCAAAAGAAGTAGTATAAGAGTGGCTTGATGGGTTCATTTGTTTCATTCACAAGATCAATTGATTTGGGAGAGAACTTCAAGGCTTCAAGGTACTTCTTTACACTCTCTTCGCGTTCTTCATTTGCTTTGAATATTCGTAGAGTAGCTTCAATCTGTTCTAAGCTAAATTAGGTTGTTTGATCTTTAGAATCATACGTTATCTGGTGGATTTGTGTTTGGAGATAGGAGTAGGATTTGATCTTTAAGGAACCCAAATCTTAGAAATTATTTGTTTGTAGACTCGTTGATTAGAATATGTCGAGTGGAGACTCTTTAGAAAGTTTAGGAGAACAGATCGATACATTCGTAGGATCATCATCGAGTGAATCGACAGAAGAAAAATCATTAAGGGAATGGTCGCGTCAAAAGTTATTCGAGGAACCTGTAACTGTTTTGTCGCATGAAATCCCGTTGCAGGCAATTCCTATTAGATCATTGGCAGCTGTCGAGGAATTTAGTGGAGGGGTGAGCACAAGTGAGCCTACCAACATACTAACCAAGAACCCAGCTAGTCGAATGACGGCTAGTTTGCTGATGGAAATTAGGATTAAGAATAGATTTCCTAGATCAATGGAACTGAGGGTGCCCTTGCCGTCTGAAAGGATCGATTATAAAATTCCCGGATGGATTGGTTTTTATGTAGTACCGTTTTCTAATGGGCTCAGATTCCCTATTCCGAGGTTAGCTTGGGAAATTTTGGATCATTATGGGATTGCTCCTTCACAACTAATGCCGAATGCTTGGAGAATTTTAATGTCGATTGAATGCTTAGCATTCGAACAAGGGTTATTGTTTGAGGTGAAAGACATTTTATATTCATACTACCTTAAAGAGCACCTAACTGAAAAAGGGAGATATACTTTGTACCTTCGTCGTAAGAGGGAACAAATAGTTATGGGGCTTCCGACAAACGATAGGGGTAATTGGCAGTCGGACTATTTCTTTGTGAAAAATGAGGGTATCTTTGGGTCGACTGGAATGGGTCGAGTTTCAGAATACTGGAGTGTATTTAGTGAGTATCAACTTCTTCTATTATTGAAAATTTATCAATGTTATTGTCGTATGATACTAATGTATGGATTGTTTATTCTGCAGGTCCTTTTCGAAACAGTTTATTCGACAAAACACCTCTTATTTTGTCGAACACAAAGCTCTTCTTGATCTTCCCGTCGAACAAAAAGATTGGAGGATAATCTTGGTAGAGCAGAGATTAAGAGCAACTTTACAGTGGAAAGAAATCTTCGAATCAGAAGGTATATCTACCCATTTGGCACTTTCTAAAAACGTATGGAAGTCATCTACTGTACTCGGTCGATTCGAGCTCTGTACGGAAAGGTGTGGTTTATAAAGACATTAACTCCAAAAGAAATTTTATTCGCAGAGGACATGGCGTCGAGGCAAATAAAAGTAGCATCAATTGATGAGTTGATGAGCCGAAAAAAGGCTAGGAAGCTCAAGATAAAGGAGCCAGAAGTGGAGGTTCCAGAACCACAATTGGTATCGTCGACTGGAACTCCAAAGCATAAGGGGAAGTCGACCGAAATAGTTGTCAAAGGGGGGAAAAGGAAGGCGGATGAAATCGAAGAAATCGATAATATAGTTGTCAGGATTCCATCAGGGTCGACTGCAATTTCTGACCCATCAAGCCTTGACCCTTTTATTAAGAAGCTTCTGCTGGAAGAGGATGAACAGAGGCTATCCAAGATTGGCCCGGTCGAGTCGATGAAAAAGGCTGCGGCTTTAAATTACCAAGTAAGAAAGTAAATAGAAATTTCATAATAATTTGTAAAATGGATTCTAATCAAATCCTTTTTTCCAGGCAATGGAGTGCAGCTTACATATGCAGCGATATGTCGAATCGACTCTTAAGAAACAGAGAGAGATGGATAAATCATTTGCGGCTATGAAAATGAAGTGGTCCAAAAGAAGTCGCTTGAAAAAAGAAATGCTGAATTGGAGAAGGAGTTGAAGGAAGTGAAGGCAACACTTCAGATGGAAAAAGAGACTTCTGAGGTTACGATTGAAGGCTATAAGGATGCGTTCGAGAATGTGAAGAAGGAGAATGAAGAATTACTTGAGAATCTTGAAGGGATTGCTCTTGAATCTATGATGAAAGAACGCAGTCATCTGATGAAGGATTTCCTTGATGGAAGTCAGGAGCTTGGGAACCAGAGAAATGGATTCAACAGTATGACCAACTATTGGCAGGAATTTCTTTTTCAAACGAGGGTGACGTGGAAGAGAAAGGCGAAGAGGTCGACTCGAAAGTGGCTGAAAGAGAAGTAATTGAGGGAGCGGCTGAAGTTCAAAAAACGGACAAGAAGAGTGAAGAACTTAGTCGAATGGAAATCGAGTCGACTACTCAAGTTCAAGAAATTCCTGCACCTGAAGTTGCTGCTGAATATGATACTCCACTAATCTCTGATCCTCCTGAAATGAAATTCACGGTGTTATCAATTGGTGGAGGTTGAATTGGTGCTTCCCCATGTCCATCCTTCTTGTTCCTCTGAGCTAAAGTAGCTTGCCCCTTCTCCGTAAGTAGATCCCTTAAAAACCCTTTGTTCAACAACTCAAGTACTTCCAACCTCAACGCCACACATTCAGCTGTGGTATGGCCGTAGTCTCGATGGAACTCACACCATTTGTTTGTGTCTTTATTTTTGAAACTTTCTCTGTTGCGTGGTGGCCACTTTACTTCATTTCCCATCTTTTTAAGTACCAAGACTAACTCTCCCGGAGATATAGAAAAATTGTAGTCTGGGAGTCTGGGTTTTTCCATCGGAATTGTTTCCCGAACTCTGTATGGTGGAGGTCTTTGATCAAAACCTTTTTGGAGGGGCTGATGTTCTTTCCTTGGGTGGTTCCATTTCTCCGAATGACGCTTAGGCATCATATTTGCAAATTCTTTATGTCGTTTGGTAGAATGGGATGTTCTTTCGCTATGCATGTTGGAGGAAATGTCTTTCCTTTTATTCCTTTTATCTTCTTCCCACCTGATTTCGACTTGGGCTCGAGCCATAACCTGGTCCATCGTGTAGCACCGGAACTTGGTCAGCTTTTTGTAGAGTCCACTTTCACAAAGTAACCCGTTCCTGAAAGCCTCCACAGCTGTTGGTTGATGAAGGTCTGGAATTGTTATTCTTTCTTTGTTGAATCGAGCAACATAGCTTCGCAATGATTCTCCCCTCCGTTGTAGGATTGCACTAAGATCATCAGTTGTTTTTTCAAGTTTGCAAGAGCTGGCGAAATGTTCAACAAATTTGTCTGCTAATTGTTGATAAGATTTGATGGATCTGTATGGTAGGTTGATGAACCATGTAAGAGCTGGACCACCCAAAGTTTCTCCAAATCCTCTGCACATTCCAGCTTCCCATTGATGAGGAGCTAAGCCTGTTGACATCATTTTGTATTTATAATGAATGACATGGTCGTCTGGGTCAGTGGATCCATCGTATAACTTCATGTCTGGTGGGCTGAACTTCCGTGGTAGCTCAACAGATGTTATCGCCTCAATGAAAGGGGTATCTGAAATGGTTCCAGCTCTACTCTTCTTCATTGGGAGTTTCACCCCTGGTAGACTGGACATAATAGCTTCTTTAAATTCTTTCATTTCCTTTCTCATTGTGATGACAATTTTCTGGGCTTGGTTGACTGGTGAACTTGGTAAGTTCCTCTGGTTCTCACCATTTGATGGAACGTCGTCTGTTGTTTCGTCAAATGCTCCTTGAAGGTTAGCTGGAGTGATCCGGTTGTTGTGTTGTTCTGATGTATTGTGAAGCTGTGTTGGTGATGAAAGTAGTTCCAATTGTTTTTGGAGGTTTATATTGGAACTACGAAAGGTAAAATTCTCTTCTTCCAAAGCTTTCAATCTGTCTTGTAGTATGGCCAATTGTGATGCCACTGGATCAGGTGTTTGTTCATTGCTTGAAGTCATGATTGACTAAGCAGTGAGTGTTTGTAGGGTGGAAAGCCTTTGTCTGCAAATTATTGCTAGGGCCCCACGGTGGGCGCCAAATTGTGGACGCTGGATTTCGGCCGAGGTCCTCAATCAGAATTTGTAGGTTGGGCACTAGCAATCCTGCAAGACAAAGGTAGAGTGAGCGGGAGTAGACTACCACCGGTGTGGTGGGTGCCGGGGACACTCCGACGCCCAAGTCAGTTGCACGAAATAAATTTGTAAAGTAGGAAAGCAAGGTTGAATATTACCTCTACTTCCTTTGTTTGGCCGTGAGGGCCGTGTAATATATGAAGGGATCAAGGATTGAGAGTATGAAGTATTAGGGTGAGAGAAATGAGACTTGAATGACTTCTTCCCGTATTCTTTTCATATTTATAGATAAAACATGATCTAATGTTGGTGTATTTGGTAATGGTTTTGGAGTAAGTGAGGATTAGTGCTAGAATTAGGTTAAGTGGAGTGGTGGGTGACTAATGCTAGAGTTAGGTGGAGTGGTCATTAGTTTATGATTTAATTGTAATCAAATAATACATAATTCTTTGGGCTTTGGTCCTTATTTTCGGGCCTAACATGCTGATGGGCTTAAGGTGAAAGACAGTTTTACCCTTGGACCAAATTTGGCCCATACAGTATATGATTTTCAGATTATGCCAATGATTTCGGTTTACATCATTGTTTTCATGTTTACGCTTTCATATTTACGTTTACAATTTGGATTTTCATATACAGTCATGTTTACAGCTTATGTTTTTCAGTTTACAGTTATGATCACATTTTTATTTCATCTGTTCCATGTAACATGTTTTTCAGCTTATGTTTTCATGAAATATGTTTTCAAGTCCATGATTTTCAGTTAAGTTTTTCAAGAAAAATGATTTACAATAATAAGAAAATAAAATATTTTCAAACCACCAATATTGAGTATTCCCTCATGTTAGCGAGCCCGGGATCACTTGCCTCATGGGGCACTGATCACCCCCATAGGCTTTTCATGTTCATGTGCATGTTCCCCTATTTATGCGGTGATAGGTCATGTTAAGTAGGTTTCACGCCCCCGGGTCACGATACTGGTGTAGGTTTTCATTATTTATGCATGTACAAGCATACGCGGGGCGACAGCCGAATCCCGACACGTATGGCGATGTGGGGGAGATGTCTCAATCTCGATCGTTGTATATGCATTTTCAATATTTATTTACAATTTATGATCACGATTTTAGCTTATGTATTCAAATTCAGATTATGTTCATGATTTCCATTCATATCATGATTTCAAGTTCATGTTTACGTTTTTGGTATATATCTTAGTTTTCAACTCATGAGCTTACCTTACAGTTTTCATTCATGTTTATAAGTTTAATCACACATTTATGTTATTATCATGGTTATTCAGTTTCAATTAGTTTTCACGTCAACGTATTTTTCAGATTATGTTTTATAGCTCATGATCTCATTTTCATTTTTTGACGCAAATCTAGTTTTACAAGTCATGTTATCGCGTTTATTTTTAATGCACACGATCAATTAAGTTATCACGTTTACGTTTTTTAAGTCAAGCTATCATTTTAACTTTACAGTCAATTCATGTCAGAGTTGAAGTGTATGTCGCTTGTATGTTATTATGTTTCAGTGTTTAGTCATGTACATGCATTCAAATCGAGATTCAGTTTATGTATAGATACCTGAGATACATTGAGACTCACGTTCCAGGTTTGACGTAGAATTCCAGTTAAAACATATATGATTTTACATAAGTTTATGTTTTTTCTATCCACTCACCCAGTCGTCATGTGACTTCTTTCATTTTCAATCATGCGAGCATCTCGTTCAGGTATGCGTAGAACGAATTGGGTAGTGATGGACATTCGTTGCTGCATTCATTAGGGAAAAGTGTCAGGGCTCAAACGTAAAATACATGTATTAGTTTAAGTGACAAAAATATAATAATGATGTAATTTAAGTTATGATGTTTATGTTAAAGGCTATGTTTATTGATTCGTGATTATGGTGACTGCATGTTAGGTAAATTCATATTGAGATATCGGTATGTGGCCATTTTGTATGTTGGATTGAGTTGAATATATGAATTGTATAGGTGGGTTTCTGCATGATTCTAGACATTGATCCAGGTTGCATGTTATTTATGATACATCATGCCGTAATTTTTAGTAAATTTTTCGAGTTCAATCATGTCAAGTATGTGCATGACATAGGCTTATGGAGATGTGTATTCATATCTCCTACTGGTTACGTCCTAGGTAATTGGGTCGTGACACGTATGGAATATGATTATCAAAAATTAATACGGCTTATCTCAACGCTAAAATGATTATATAATAAGATAATATTCAACATCTCGACTCTGTTCCGAGAAGAGTAATGTAACATTTCTCGATGAAGATTCCAATTTTATTCTCGTATAAGTAAAAAAATTTAAGACATGACGCAATTTATATCCATTTGAAAACAAAATCATACATGTATATCGACATATTAACATTTTTAATTTTTGTTCCTATAAATAAGCCCACAAACCAAATAACAACCAAGCCAGACGTAAAATCAAATCTATTAATGAGTAAAAATAGCCATCTATTTTTCAAAAAGACAAAAACAAATCCCAGCTGTTGACGCTTGACACAGATCTGCGGCCAACGCAAAAGCAACACGTTAGTCGACTTTTGCTATAATAAAATAGAATAAAACTGAAGACACATCACACATGGGTGTGAAAATGAAGACATTGAATAAAGTCTTCATCTGAGGAAAGAACTTTATTGTAAATGAGACAAGTGAAAGACTTGACAAGATAGACAGCTACATCAGTCTTCAGTAATTTTCCTGAAGAAGTTGCACAATCTATTCTACAAACACCAGCCACAAGATCTCCTGATGCACTTTTCAAATAAATTATTTATGGTGTAATGCAAGTGAAATAGCAGCCTCTCTCTCAGAGCGTTCTTTTCATATATGGGAAATGCTAACGAGTTCCCTTAGGCCACTCGTTAAGAATCCATTTAAGGAAAATTTTGAAAAGAGAAATGATTATCATTACTTTAACGAAGTGAAAATACACCTAATGTTTGAAGGAAAACTATCTTTCCAGTTAACAGAGTCACAAACGCTAATTGCCAATTTCACAATAGGGTGAGCAATAAGGTTGCAAAAATAAAAAGCATAGCAAACAAAATGTTTATCTAACCTTTATAACATGAAGGGCATGTTGACAGATTGATAAATAGCTTAGTAACGTTAATTTCGTTCAATTAGATGCTATCACATTCATATACCGAGGAATATGATTTAAATCCTTTTATATTGATAATCTTCGATTATATAGAGAGATAAGATAGAGAATTTGACAAAACTAGTCAAAAAAAACTTTATCATTTGTCAAAATAAGTCAAAATATTTGATTTTTGTCAAAATGAATTTGGTTTCTCAAAATTCCCTTAAATCTACCCCGAACTTTTTTTTTAATTTAAAACTTATGATATCTGAAATAACTTCGGAGCTCCAAAGTTGTCTTCAGAACTTCGAAGTACTTTTTTGGGTAAT
Source organism: Zanthoxylum bungeanum (assembly GCA_019454045.1). Taxonomy (NCBI): domain Eukaryota; kingdom Viridiplantae; phylum Streptophyta; class Magnoliopsida; order Sapindales; family Rutaceae; genus Zanthoxylum; species Zanthoxylum bungeanum. Next base: position 719,977 of record SKCR01036974.1, on the reverse strand, counting down.
TTTTTTATGATATTTCTTTTATATTTATAGTAAAATAATTAAGTATACATCAAAATGAAGAAAATTACACATCAAAATCATTGTCAGCCAATACATCATCAGGTCACCTAGTATCTCTATCAAGTGACATCCTCCACGGAAGTCTAAGCCTCTAATGTCTCATGTAATTCCTTTCTTCAGTTCTTCAATTTTTTCTGTCGCTCCCCGATCATCGTCTGACTCTCCACTATCGCAAATACACAGTTACATAACAAAATGACTAATGGATCACCTGGAGGATGGAAGTGCGAGATGGGCCAGCGCGAGATAGGCCAGTGCTATCATAGCCTTTTGGTGGATCATCAGCAACATGATCAACCTGTGACGGCTGGTCATGCGTAGCACGACGACCTACTAAACATATAAATAAAAAAATCGAATCACTATCAATTTTTATCATGAAAAAATATATATCATTTTTCGATACATGTCATGAAAATATCGTCTCCTTATATACAATAGAGGCTCCTCCGTTATAGAAATCCCTAGTTAATGACAATCAGATGCTCAAATGAGACCACCTCGTCATCCAAATTCAGCTGAAAATACTGCATGATCTGGGTGGTGACCATGCCATGGGGAATGCCCATCCTACTATGGGTATTAACCTGAAATCAATGCCTATAATAAGAGCTTGTATGTGCACCATGCGGCCATGCAATGAAAATATATTTTTATGATTTGTTTATAATACAAAATATAAAAATAAATTAATATGTACAATATAAAATATGACATGTAGTATGCAGTCTTACAAAATGGTGTCTAAAATATTGACCACATGATCAATTGAATGATATCATGTATAGGCCAAATGCATAGTTTGATGTGTCTCCGCCTCAAAACATGCAATCGACCATCATAAAACGAGGCGCACTCAATCTCTGCAAGCCTCGGTCCCAGTACTGTACCCATGGCAGCTCTCTGATCCAGTCATGCTTTGTACCGCCAGCCATCATGAGCCCAAACTGCATGCCCTCAACAATCGGACACTTCAATAACTCACAAATTAAATTAGAGGTAATATCTAATCTCCTCCTGAACAATCAAGTATAAAATTAAAAATGTTATTTCTGAATAGTTTTCGGATAAATATTACTAATGAACATCCGACATAAACGAGCATACATTAGATGTCTAAATAATTCAGGTTTACCGAAGAATATTTTACTCATTTTCCTAATAGGTACTAACCTTTAAAATATCAATCGTTTAAACCAAGATGAAAGATGGTACTAGCCTTTAAAATATCAATCGTTTTACTCGTTTTCCCAAAACTAAAGTGACCACAAAGTATATACATAATACAATTAAGAATTTAATTAATCATGTCTGGCTTTTTGATAATCCATTGATTCTATGAATTGTTTTAAATATCCTCACATTTTAAAAGATTTTTTAAAATTATAATTAATTACCATAAGATTTTAAAGAATTTTTTAAAATCTTAATTAATACAACAAGACTTACCAAAATAAAAAAAATAACAATAATCCTCATTGAATACCATAAACTGTTAAAATACAAAATAGTCTATACACTCTAAATTAATTACACTCTCCTATTAATAAACATGTGATAAGTACCGTATTTCTTTTGTTTGTTTGAATGTTTCTTGTTTAATTTGAAAGTTTATATTGCTGTAGGTCATTCACCTTACATGTATAGTTATTTATCGGATTCAAAATATATTGAAAAAATATATGTGATCAAATTATTTTTAAAAATTTGTATGTGCTTAAATTATGTTATAGCAAATATATTATATGGCCATTGCTAGCAAATGACTCAAGGAATCTGCCAATTGAGCTTCGGTACTTAATGCCTGAGATATACAACGATGTATCTGATTTAATTCTGTCAGTTTATGGGGGATAAATAAGATTATTTGGATTGACTCTAATGATGGAAATTTATCTATAAAGGAATGCTATAATCATATGAGAACCCCTCGAGTTGTGAATCACCAACTATCCAATATCTGGAAACCTCATATTCCTCAAAAGCATTCGCGTTTCATCTGACTTCTTCAATCGTCTTCCTACAGATGATAATGTTCAATCTAGAGGCATCATCACTCTTTCGGTTTCTAGTTTATGTGACTTCTATTGTTGTTGTGAGTCTGCTGATCATTTATTTGCAGGGCGTGCCTTTTCCAATTCAGCTTTCGAGTTGGTTTGCAGAGAAATTTCAGTACACTTCTGTGAATTTTTTTTTTTTTTTTTTAACCAAGTCTTTGGGAAGATATAAACTCTAAACTGTTTACCCCTCAATTGAAGATTATCTGGTTGGCTGCTTGTTTTTATTTATTTTATCTTATTTGGAAAGTTCGGAACCATATTCGCTTTCAAAAGGCTAGACACATTCCTTGTAACCTTCAGGCTGTTATATCTTTTCACAATCCTCTTATCCTGAATATGTGGCTTATGGTGCAGATAGGAAAATTATGCGGGATTTGAGAGTTCCCCTTAATCTTCATAGGCTACTGGCACTCCCCTCCTGTATAATGGATTAAAGCCAATTCCGACGGTCTTTCTAAGGGTAATCCTAGCGATGCAGCTTTTGACGTTATTTCCTACAAAAATGCTAAACATATTTAAAGTTTTACTTAAAATTTTTACACCTCTCACTGTAGCTACAGTGGGTGTAAAAACTATAACCATCTAGGAGGTCATTTAGGTAGCTTTAGCGTTCCTATTGGGATTCATACGACTTTCTTTGGGGAATTCATGTGAGTAATATTGACTATCGAAACGACTTATGATAAAGGTTGGCACTGAAATTCCCTACAAGCAATAGTGACAAACAATCTCTATTTCCCAAGAGGGGTGTGAATTGGGTTATCGCTATAAGTGCGGAATTAAATAAATTTTTGCCGATTTTTAACTCTTATTACCAAATAGGCACTTAGGTCGATTTTATCTATTTCGATTAATAACTTATATGCAAGTTCTCTAATCAATAAATGTAAATGTAAATAAACTTGCAAATAGTAAAAGTATAGGGATAGAGAAATACGACACTGCGATTTATAGTGGTTCGGCCAAACGTGCCTACGTCCACTCCCCCAAGCCTCGCTTGAAGATTTCCACTAAAATCGAGTTTCCGTGGTTCACCCGCAACCAAGAGTTTTCCGCAAAGGCGCACTCCAAACCTTTTACACTTTTGAGTTTTGTTCGTAGGCGCACTCACAACCTTTACAACTACCCAAACTAATGGGATTTCACAACCACAAGTGTTTTGATAAACAAATTGTAAAACACACTTGGGCACTTACAAATGTTAGGAAGATTAAGTAAGTTGCAAACCCAAGTGTTCTAAGCTCACTACTAAATATATGAAGGTGCAGTGTGTGTGAGCATGTATGAGTGTTTAAGTATATGAAGGTTTAAGACACTCTTGTATTTGCTTTGGTAGAATATGTATGAAGGTTTTCTAAGTCTCTAACCAAGCACAAATGAGTCGGGGTTCTATTTATAATAAAATGCAAAGCATTCCCCAACTTACAGCTAGACCGGTATGGACACCGGTATGGAGACCGGTATGCCGGTCTGGGTTTTCAACGGATACTAACGGCTATATAACTGTTGGGCAAGTATACGTTAGACCGGTATGGAAACCGATATGAGGATCGGTATGGTCTGTGCCGGTTCATGTATGATTGCACAATGAAGAGCTAGACCGGAAAGGTCACCTGTATGAAGACCAGTTTAGGGCTTGCCGGTTCCAGTAAGGGAACTAGCCGTCGGGATCACCAGTATGGTGACCGGTAAGGTCTATGCCGATTCCAGTAAGGGAACTAGCCGTTGGGATCACCGGTATGGTGACCAGTAAGGTCTATGCTGGCTCCAGTGAGCATGCATAACAGAGCATCTCACCGGTATGGATACCGGTATGCCGGTCTCAGACCAAAATGCAGAGTAATGAAGGTTTTAAGCTATTTTGTCATGATTCTAATGCATTTAAGTGAATGTGCATGATCCCTATGAGCTTAGACACTTGAATATTACAATTCACATTACAATTTAAATCAAAAGCTAAGACTTCGCAATATATCTTCGTTGTTGCCGCAAGTCTTCACATTCTCGCTCTTCACCCCATATGTTTCGACACTTTTTATATTGCTTCGTGTTTATACGTCGAAGTCTTCTTTATTGTTGACGTCATCAAAATCCATTTATGCGACCAAAAGTTAAATTGTAAAGATAAAATCTCCCGGATGTGATTTCGTTGTTCTCATACTTTCAGAGAGATTAATAGTGTGACTGACTGTCTTGCTAATATTTGTTTCCAGTGTTCTCATTTTACTCGGTGGCAGAACCCTCCTCCTATTACTCAACAATAGATTTCTCTAGATGCTATTTCATTCAAGTTATTTATATATACCAGTTAGAAACGGACCCTATTTCATTCCTTAGGTTTTCCTAATAGGTTTACTGCAGAATATTTCAACAAGATTAGTATTATTTATCCGTCTTCTTTCTTTCAAGGCTTGACATTTATTCATTTTTTGTAACAAATATTTTTTTTTTCATTTTCATTTATTAAAATAGCATTCTAGATGAATTGTAAAGTACGTAATTTTGGTAAACTTCTATGTGTCAACCTAATTAAAATACACGTGTCTATCTTAATGTTTCGCGCTATGGTAATTTATTTATTTAAAAAAAAAAAAAAAAGTTTGATGGTCTATTAAGAGATTAAAGGAGACAGATCATTCAAGCACTTCAGTGGCACGTGGTCCATGCCGCGAGCCAAAAATGCGACTCCCTCATGCTACAGTGATTAGGAGAAAATCTTTAGTGCAACAGTGATACCACGTCATCCATGCAACAAGTCAATCATCATTTGCCACGCGTGCTAAAAAGTCAAAAAACAACTAAGAAATAGGAATAAAATTAAACATGTTATTTTTTAATTGGTTGGTGGTACCACATTATCAATACCACTGTTGCACCAAAGAATCTCTTGATTAGAGACGTCCTCTTAATTTTCCCACCGTCCGATTTCCCTCGTAATCCACACTTAAAAACCCCGACAAGGTACACTAACAGCGACACGCCATGTGCATCCAAGTACCTTGGGAACATATGAATTCACTAAATTTCAAGACCCACCGATCAAATCTCCCAGCTCAAATTGACCATCCAACAGATCTTGACCGTCCGATTGCAAAACAGGATGATGCAAGAAGTGTACATCCCAATACGCCAATCATCCTATCCTCTTGACACGTCCATATCACTACTAGGTGGACCACACAAAGAAACGGAGGATCAAATAAAGTAGGGATTGATATACTATCAAAATAAATATCCCATATCCATAATTTAATAAAAATTATGGTAAGTATTAGGATCACATATTCACTATTCATCTAATAATTGATGATGAAATTATATATAAAAAAAAAATTGTTGAAATTATCCTTTAAAATTATATTAAATTATTGGTATTGTGTAATTGCAATATTATATGTGATAATTATATTAAAATGATCTTCAAAATTGTTTAATAAATTTACAGAATTGTTAAATCTATATTCAATGAACTATATTAATGGATGGATAGATTTACATCCTCCTCTTTCATTAATGGAATTTTTTTGATATAGTTAGTAATAACTCCGGTGGTTCGTTGTTCAATAATTATTGTTTGAGTAGTTCATATCATTCATAGTGTTTTGATATAAGATTTCAATTCTTCTATGTTTCAACAATAGTAGTAGCATAAGCTTTTATGTTTTGTAGCATTTGATTTATCTTGGATTTTTTTCAATAGGCTTCGAGAAAACTCGTGTTTTATGAATTATATGAAGTCAGTAAGCAAACAACGAATCCATGAGTGTTTGAGCCGAAATACCCGGGAAAAAACAGAATATTTGATGGACGAACGAGAGATCCCTAATTTTGAACAACTTGTTTTAATAGGAAAACCTTAAATCTTGAAATTAATTTATCAAGTTGATGATAAAATACACAGACGTTTCCATTATGCACTAATTACCCAACAAACACTTAGGAAGGTTAAAACAGGGAGGCAGCGCAAGGGAGAAATTGAGGTTTGGGCTCTAGAGGGCTTTGTTGTTACTCATATTTTACCAGAGAGATACATATATCCACATTAATAGAGAAATATAAATGTATATATCAACTCTCGAAATCTTAACGAACATGAATACCTTAGAAATATGAGATTACAATTGTAAATATGTATGTAAATGAATATCTAAAAAATTAGGGATATCCGATCCCAACCTTCCCTAGGCCTCCTAGATCATCATATATCACGATTTTTCTCGCAGCGTCTTATTGTTGATCCGATTTGTTTGACGTTAAATGATGGTGACCAAGAGACTACGGTGGTCCCGCACGTAGGGTAGAAAAAAGATGGATACGAGATCTTTTAAATCAATAGAAAAGTGACATGTGTGGGTAACGATGGAGAAAGGTTGGGCGACAGTCCACGGGGTGTGACTTGGTGGTGTAGGGTCCAGGATCTCACATTGAGGTTCTGGGTTCGAATCCAGGGGGTGCACTTCTTGTAAGAGTCTGGGACAGCCGATAGTTTTACCTGCGCCGCGGCCCATAATGAGTGGTTTGATGGTGGGGTTTCCATCATTTCCAAAAAAAAAAAAAAGTTGGGCGACAGATAATGAAAAATATTTGGCAATCATTATTTGTGTCTACTCTTAAGATGACGTTAGTTTGGACAAGAACAGTGATAAGGATGGATAGCGAGTGGTATGATCCTCTGTCCAAACTTAATGGATGTTTTAATTTATTAACGAGTAACAAGTCTCTTTTAACTGTACACAATCGGCCTAATTAATACGCCCATCATTCAAATTAATACGAAATTACCATATAAACTTTGAAACCAGGGAATCATGCATGCATTGTAGAAGCAACGAGCTAACAAAAGATAACTACTGGTTAATCAATTTATATTACATGAGCTTTTACTTATCTAGTCACATTAATTATGTTAGTTTAAAATTAATAATTCAAGAAAATGGTTTCAAAGCAAGTGGTTTCTCCATTTGAACAAACCAAAAGCCTCAACAAGCAGCTAGTAATTATCCATGCCAGGTTCCTTTTCCATGTCTTCAAAGCTGAGAGGAACTTGAGTTGAGTCACTGAGTGGACTTGTTGAATTTGGTGAAATTCATGCAACAACTCCATTTGAAAAGCAATATAAAAATGTGTAGATTCAAGAAAATTATTTTAGTTTCCTTTCCTATGACGTTTATGTGTGGTCTTTTTTTTTTCCAACCTTTTACTTTTTTTCTCTTCTTTTGTGTCAGAATCAATGAGCAGTGTGTGTTTAGTCAGAGTAAAATCAACTGAAAACTGAGCAAATAACCAAATATATCGTAAGTTAAACTGTTAAAGCAACTTTTACAGTCTCTTTATGTCTTAAAGTAAAGAATTTTCAGAAGTATTCAGTTTAAAACTGACCAGGGCTTTAACAAGCTAGTTCGTTCAACGGTTCATGATTTATTGAATTTTTTTATTAGTATTTTTAAAACTTTATATGAAATTTGATATACAACTAATCATTTTAAATAAAAATTAATATATTTAAAAATTCTTGGAATTTAATTCAATTTTTACCGGAAAAGAATGATAAAATCCCTTTACTTTATTACCCATTGAAGCCTGAAGGCGCCACAGCCAAAAAGAAAAAAGAAAAAAGGGGCAGCGTCTTTCGAGAAAGAAATGAAAGACGAGGGAAACTTGTATTTGTACGTACTTTCCATTAATTGTACGAGTCTGATACTGCAATCATAACCATTCATATATACAGCTGGTGGGCAATTAGCAGCTGAAACATGACATCATTTTGGAGGAGAGTTAGTTTCGTAAGTAATACTTTGTCCTGGAAAATAGAAAACATGAATGCTTTGATTCTCTCAACTGTATGGTCAGTTTTCACAAATGAGGTTGATGGCTCCCAGTCACAGCAACGCAGCACGCAAAGCCATTTTTGTAATTATATTTTTTTAGGGAGTTTTATTATTTCAACTACCGAATCAATAACTTCAATTTTTAAATACTTATTTGATTATTTATTTGATCAATTAAAAATGAAAAAAAAAAGTCTATCTTCTAAAAATAATTCAAAAATAAATAAAAATATATTATTTTAATCAAATTAAATGACTCCACTTTTGTTATATGATTTTAATATAAAAATAATTGTAAGTAATAATGATAATGTGATATAGAAATTATATAATATTAGTGGAAGATAGATAATGTAAGGCTCTGTTTGGTTTTACGATTAAAAAAATGTGGTGAACAAATAATGGTTTATAAACGGTGTTACGCAATTTTATTTTATGATAAAAAAATAATTGCAATACGGTTTTATAATATTTCAATGGTGGGGAAAAGTTAAAAAATTTAATATTTGCAAAACTCAATTTTTTTTAAAAAAATCACGATTAGTAATTAGTACTTTTTTATTATTAACCAAATTCTTAAAAATTGTGTTTTGACTAAAATACAGTTTTGTCACCTTACCACAGGTTAAACCACAATACCGAATATATCATAAATAGATTTATATTATTTTAATTAAATTGAATGTCACTCATTTTAATTATATTATTTTAGTATATAAATTGTTATTAGTAATTTCAACCAAAATTACAATGATGAAATAAAGAGAAATAAAATATTATTTAATAATATTTGAATAGAGACAAGACACTCTTTAATATTGAAGAGTAAAAAGAAAAGTCTAATTTAAAAAATCTCAATTTGTGTTTTTTTTCGGAATAAATTTTAATGATGTACCTCTTATATTTAATAAATAAATAACAATTGAAAATCTTTTTGAGTTTTAATTTTATTTATTTAAAACAGTTTCGAACATGCAACCTTTTTTTCCCCTCAAAAATAAAGTTAAAATAATCGAAAACCTTCAATTATTTCATAATAACCGACAAAGATTTATCCCTCCCTATGTTTTGTTTTTAATTCTTTTTTATATAAGGAGAACAAACTGAGTTTTAAAAAAAAACAATGACAAAAGCATTACAGAAAAAGTATGAGACAGTCGATAATTTTATCTATTTAGATTGAGTGTTTTAGTTATGAGGTTTCCAACATTTAAAAAAAAAAATTTGGGTTGAGTGTTTTAGCTATGAGGTTTCCAACATTTAAAAGAAAAATTAAAGAAACCGTCTAGGATGTGGTTTAGTTGCAAAGGATTTAAGAATTGGTTACCAAATCTCAAATGCGAGTTCAATAAATATATTTATTATAAGAACATAAGATAATCGAACGTTATTCAGTTAAAAAAAAAAGAAGACAATAGAGCACTAAAGAACTAGAATGCCAAATTAACTGAACCTTATACTTAAGAAACCATTAGCGCGCGCATATATAATAATATGAACTGCAATAGGATGATGATGTCCACGTATATCTTTATCTTGCCTGCATTTTTTCATTCGGGCAGAAATAAAAAGATGAAAAAAAATTAGGAGCTTCAAATATAAAAAAGAAGACAAATCCGTACCTTTGCATCACTTAAGAGTCTGCTCATTCCATCGAGTAGCAAATGGCCGGAACAGTGTGAGTATAAATTTGTATTCTTAATGAACCATACGCTGATACGCATAACCTCAAAATTAAAATATAAAATATGTTTTGCAAATGGGGTCTAGTGTGACAAACATTCGAGGTTGAATAAACAAAGCTACCGCCGTGGTTCGCCGGTACGGATTACGGAGCAGAAAATGATTTTAAAAAGGTCAAGTTTATAACGGCGTGCACTGTTACTGCTTCTGCTAGCCGGTGCATCTCACATGCAACAGTGAGTAAGTGGAATTCACCTGGCATAACAGAACCACTTTTGTTACCATATTTTCAATGGAAGATTAGTGTTGAAGCTAAATTTAAGTTGGGGAAATTTATAAAATTAATCAAAAATATATTCATTTGTTAAAATAAATCACAATATTTATCATTTATATTTATAATTATATTCTCCAAAATATATTTCGAAGAATCTGGATTCTCCGAAATATATATCGAAATTAGTGTAAAATTCGGAGATCCAAAGTCAAAATTTTGGATCTCCGAAGTTTTAATTTTTTTTTATTCAATAATTCGGATCTCGTAAGTTTTGATTCAGATCTCTGATATTTGAAAAAATGTCTATAAAATCGGACATTTCCTATTTATTCTCACTAAAAAAATATAGAACTGGAGGTTGTTCCCCATTTGTTTAGTTATATATTTTTGTAGTGAAAATAAATGGGAATATTCGATTTTATAACCATTTTTTCAAACTTCGACGATCCCCAAAATTTTGAATAAAAATAAAAAATAAAAACTTCAGAAATCCTAAATTTTGACAAATATATATATTTTTGACGACACAAAACATGCTTAGACCAGTAAGTCTATTGTTAAAACACCGAATTTGTGTGTTTTTTAGAGAATTCAAATTTTTAGAAGTACACATCGGAAATTATGGCTGGTAATAAAAATGACAAATATTATGAATCATTTTGACAAATATATATATATATATATATATATATATAATAAAGGAGAATGGTGTGGGAGGAAAGAGAGTGTATCCAACGGCTCTCTTTATGTGACTTAATTGACGGTCCAGATCATTTCATTGGTAATTGGAGGAAAGAGAGTGAATTGATTGATGGAAATGGTCAAAAATTTTCAAATTAAAAAATAGAAAGTTAAAATAAAATCATTTAATTCTGTAACACCGTGCCGTAGGCACGGGCCAAATACTGTAACACCGTGCCATAGACACGGGCAAAAACTGTAACACCGTGCCGTATGCACAGGCAAAATACTGTAACACCGTGCCGTAGCCACGGACATTTCATATTTATTCTCACTAAAAAAATATAGAACTGGAGGTTGTTCCCCATTTGTCTAGTTATATATTTTTGTAGTGAAAATAAATGGGAATATTCGATTTTATAACATTTTTTCAAACTTCGACGATCCCCAAAATTTTGAATAAAAATAAAAAATAAAAACTTCAGAAATCCTAAATTTTGACAAATATATATATATTTTTGACGACACAAAACATGCTTAGACCAGTAAGTCTATTGTTAAAACACCGAATTTGTGTGTTTTTTAGAGAATTCAAATTTTTAGAAGTACACATCGGAAATTATGGCTGGTAATAAAAATGACAAATATTATGAATCATTTTGACAATATATATATATATATATATATATATAATATATATATATATATATATATATATATATATATATCTATATTATAAAGCACAATGGTGTTGGAGGAAAGAGAGTGCATCCAACGGCTCTCTTTATGTGGCTTAATTAACGGCTCAGATCATTTCATTGGTAATTGGGGGGAAAGAGAGTGAATTGATTGATGGAAATGGTCAAAATTTTCAAATTTTCAAATAAAAAAATAGAAAGTTAAAATAAAATCATTTAATTTTGTAACAACGTGCCGTAGGCACGGGCCAAATACTGTAACACCGTGCCGTAGGCACGGCATCATTTAATTAAAAAATAAAATCATTTAATTCTGTAACACCGTGCCGTGCCGTAGCCACGGGCATCATTTAATTAAAAAATAAAATAATTTAATTCTGTAATACCGTGCCGTAGGTACGGGCCAAATACTGTAACACCGTGCCGTAGGCACGGGCAAAAACTAGTATATAATAAAGGAGAATGGTGTGGGAGGAAAGAGAGTGTATCCAACGGCTCTCTTATGTGACTTAATTGACGGTCCAGATCATTTCATTGGTAATTGGAGGAAAGAGAGTGAATTGATTGATGGAAATGGTCAAAATTTTCAAATTAAAAAATAGAAAGTTAAAATAAAATCATTTAATTCTGTAACACCGTGCCGTAGGCACGGGCCAAATACTGTAACACCGTGCCATAGACACGGGCAAAAACTGTAACACCGTGCCGTATGCACAGGCAAAATACTGTAACACCGTGCCGTAGCCACGGACATTTCATATTTATTCTCACTAAAAAAATATAGAACTGGAGGTTGTTCCCCATTTGTCTAGTTATATATTTTTGTAGTGAAAATAAATGGGAATATTCGATTTTATAACCATTTTTTCAAACTTCGACGATCCCCAAAATTTTGAATAAAAATAAAAAATAAAAACTTCAGAAATCCTAAATTTTGACAAATATATATATATTTTTGACGACACAAAACATGCTTAGACCAGTAAGTCTATTGTTAAAACACCGAATTTGTGTGTTTTTTTAGAGAATTCAAATTTTTAGAAGTACACATCGGAAATTATGGCTGGTAATAAAAATGACAAATATTATGAATCATTTTGACAAATATATATATATATATATATATTATATATATATATATATATGTGGTTAGTTTTATATAAAAAAAATTATTTAATGTACGCTTTAAATTTCACTGATTTAATGTTATAACATAAAATTCAGTTTAATAAAATCCTAATCCACTTTCGAGACTTCAACCGTCAGTTTAAACTCTAAACAGTCCAATCATTTGACGACACAAAAAAAGCTTAGACCACTAAGTCTACTGTTAAAATATAGTCATAACTTGACCCACTCGACGCAATAGCGCGTGGAGAAACTATCACTGATTCACTGTTTACGTATTTGGTTTAATTTAAACCCCCGCCTACAGGCTACAGTACCTCAAAGTCTCAGCTCTGTGTCAGCTTAATTGATATACTTTGATAAGAAGCAACAACAAATTATAAAACGAAATCAAGAAAACAAAGTAGTAACTGTAACAAAACTAAATGGAACAAGATCATGTGTACGAGTACGGCGACGACAACAACAACGTTAATATATTTTCTTCAGCTTCATCATCTTCAGTTATTGATAACAGTAACAGCCATATTCATCCTCCGTCTTCTTCAGACGAAATCTCTCTGTTTCTTCATCAGATTCTTTACCGTTCATCATCAACAACAACTGGAGCAACGACGTCGTCTTCTAGCATGGCCCACGTGGCCCCGCATCCACAGGAGATCAAGGCTCTCCGTTTGAGCAAATCATCTGGGATCTCAGCCGTTGATTTTGTGAACACGTCAGCGGGTGGTGGTGGTACTTCTTTGTCGGGGAATGTGATGGTGAGTGGAGCTAACATGTCCTCTTCTTCTGTTGGAGTTAGCGAGAACGATTACACTGATGAACACGACTGTCAAAGCGAGGTATTTTGACCATTTTTATTACTTAAATTTAGTGTAAAAGAGTAACATTTTCAGTTAAATTTTTTAAACATTTATTTCTGTTCTAAATTTTTGGCAATGGTTTAATTCTCTATAAGGTTCGATTTCTTGATAATTTCTTAAACACAGGAGGGTATTCAAGCGTCGGCTGATGAAGTTACAACTAATCAAGCGCGTCCTCGAAGTTCATCAAAGAGAAGCAGAGCTGCAGAGGTCCATAATTTGTCTGAAAAGGTTGGCTGGGCTTGTGTTTCATTATGGCTTTACTCTTATTATGTAATGGGTAGTTTTGAATTTGATCGTAACGTTTTTTTTTGTATGTGTTTGTTATATTTGAATTTGTCTCTGTGTGTGTGGGCAGAGGAGGAGGAGCAGGATTAATGAGAAAATGAAAGCATTGCAAAACTTAATACCAAATTCTAATAAGGTATGCAAGTTTTTTTTAACTTTGATTGTCCTTCATGGTTGGTTTGCTTTTGTTTAATTGAAATAGTCGATTTGTTTACTGGTTGATGATTATATTATTTATCAATGGCAGACTGACAAGGCATCGATGCTTGATGAAGCGATTGAGTATCTCAAGCACCTTCAGCTCCAAGTACAGGTTTGTGGTTTCTTTTTACTTCTAGTCTTCTTTCTTGCTGCTTTTCATACATTTCATTTGGTTTTGATGTCTTTAGTATTGGAAATCTGAGCGAGTCTCCAAGTTAGCTGTCCATTGACATGCATTTAATTAGTGATTGTGAACCTAGAGTTTTTCTTGCTGTTTGTGTCAGAGCAAGGGGCTGGAAATTGCGGTCTAGATTCCAGATCCTGTCCAATTTGTTCTCAGTCTTTTGTATAGCTATGTCTCACATTTGCACATGAAAGCCTGAAGCCTGCCATTGGATTATGCCTACAGTTCATTTGTTTAGTTTAAGTTTACATAGATCTTCCAATGATTATCTCGCATCATGCTTTTTCGTTTTTCCTAGAAAAAAGTAAAATAAATTTAACGATTACTGATGCTGAAGAAGATAGAACCACAATGTAACACTCACTTGTAATCTTTCGTTGGACATAGTAATGAAATCCAGCTAATTAGAAACATAATTTGATTTAAAGTTTGACAAGGAAAAATGTTCGAATAGAAGTCAATGTAGCTTTTTCATCAAAGACATATGAGAATAGCCTGAACAAAGAAAGTGATTTGAATATAGTTTGTGGGAAGAAAAACTGTAGTGATGATATTTTAAGGTAAATGAGTTTGGTTCTGACTTGTTTATGTGATGATCCTCATTTTTAGGTGTTAACAATGAGAAATGGAATCAGTTTACATCCTATGTCCTTGTCTGGGATACTGCCGCCAATTCAATTACCTCAGATGAGAATGGGTTTGGACGCAGCAAATGGGTCTCTGCCTATGAACTCAACAGGCACATTTGTGAGCCAAGAAACACCAATGCATAATGTGTTCAATCTATCACACCAACATGCTTACTCAAACCAGTTACCACTACCCAATATGTCAAATATAGTAAATTCAGTAACCTCGTTTGGGTTGGATACATCAATCCAGGCAAATTTTGGACCCTTCCAGCATGGTACAGCTTCTGAGGTGAGCCTTAAAAAAATCACTTTTACGAGGAACAATGCTTACAAAATTAATGAATGACAATAGCCAGTCTAATATAGCTTTGCAATGTGAAGGAAACAAGTAGAGAGGACATGTTGCCACATCAACAACTAAATGTGAGTCATTCTGTGACCAATCCATCAGGTGTGTCCACCAAATTTTCATTCCTTAACTAATTAAATTATATGGTATTATCTTAAAGGTTCTCAAGTTTGGAACCTTGAATCTGCTTAAAGTAATATTTAATGTCATGTTTGTCTGTCTGTCAAGGAGGAACATAAGCAGTTTAAACCCTGTCTGACATGGCTTTATGTGTTGTATTTGAAACTGGAACCACGACTCCAGCTGTGCTTACCTTTAATACACAAGGTTCTGATCTAAGAAGAGACCTGGTAGAAGATGTGCACCAAATGACTATTGATCGCAATCTTATACTTTCCTCGCACTTAAAAGGGTAAAATTACGTTGGTGAATTAGATTATGTTTTTTGTCTTTCTATCGTATACATGCCAAAATTTCTCTTGGTGTATGTATGCATGCCTGAATTTCTCTTGCGTATGCCATTTTACCAGCATGCAGACCGATAGTGGTGTCCCCGGTGACGATATGAAGCCAGAACGAAAGGTTTTTTGAAGTTTGCTGGACTCATGCTACTAAATTAACCACTTGGATTTAGTGCTGCTACAGTCAACTGCCAGCTTTAGCATATCTTAATAAAAGTAGTTTATTTTGGACATGCCTCTAACTATCAGTTAGCAGCAGAATTTGGGAAATTAACTTATAGGCAATGCTTGTGGTCAAAAGTAGGAGTTAGTCATGTAAATCTCTTTTGGTCAAGACCGACGTTGTCTAACAACTGACATATATTATAACTATTTATTATATGCGTAATGTTCTCAACCTCTAGCGTATATAGTTTATAACAAAAGATTTTAATTTATAGAAAGTATTATAGTCTTTTGATTGGTCATTTATATGATCTCGACTTGTTGTGAATAAACACACAATAATAGAGGATAATTTGAGAGAAAACTCTTCTTTTATATATCCACAAAAGAATTACAAAGCTTACAACACAAGCTTTACAAAAAACTCTCACCAATCACTCTCACTACTCTTTCACACATTTAGGGATACCAATTAATGATCCTCAGAGCTCCATTTTATAGTGCCCAAACCGCGTGAACAGTGCCACGCGGTTTGGACACGTTTTTGCCAACTTGCAGAGAGCTTCTTCACGCGTCTCTCTCCTCTGCATGCAGCTTGTCTTCAATTATTGCTACTTTCGGTGGAAAGTTGCACATTAAGTCAACAAATCTCCCCCTCGGTGAAGATTTCCCCAAAATCTGAGCCGACCATCAATCATCCAAACCGGATCCTCCAAAGGATCCTTCCCTGGCTGCATCTGTATGACTGCCTACGTACCCTGAGTTGGGATCAAGCCAATCGTAGTTCTCTGAATCTCCCCACTCTGACTATGTGGAGAGTTTTGTCATCCCGGCTATGGCACGACAGATTTCAAGCTTCTCCTTCGGTAAAACCTTCGTGAACATATCGGCACCGTTGTCGTCGGTGTGAATTTTCCTGAGTTCTAACAGCCTTGAGCTCAGGACGTCCCGTATCCAGTGATACCTCACATCGATATGTTTTGACCTCGAATGAAAGGTGGAATTTTTACCGAGATAGATAGCGCTCTGGCTATCGCAGTACAAAATGTACTTCTCCTGCTTGAAACCCAATTCCTGGACGAATGTCTTCATCCACAGCAATTCTTTGCAAGCTTCCGTCGCTGCAATGAATTCCGCCTCTGTTGTAGAAAGTGCAACACACCTCTGCAACCTTGACTGCCATGCCACAGCTCCTCCTGAGAGAGTAATCAGATACCCCGAAGTAGACTTTCGGGTATCTACATCTCCTGCCATATCTGAATCGGTGTAGCCCATCAACACTGGCTTGTCACTGCTTCCAAAACATAACCTCATCTTGGAAGTGCCTCGAAGATTCCGCATAATCCATTTGACAGCATTCCAATGTTCCCGTCCTGGGTTTGACATAAACCGGCTGACCAATCCAACTGCGTGTGCTAAGTCTGGCCTCGTGCACACCATGGCATACATTAGACTTCCCACTGCTGAGGTGTATGGAACCTGTTTCATTTCCTCCTTCTCTGACTCAGTAGAGGGACTCTGTCTCGTACTCAATCTAAAGTGGGTAGCAAGAGGAGTGCTAACCGCTTTAGCCTTGTCCATCTGGAATCTCTGAAGTACCTTCTCAATGTACTCCTCCTGTGACAAGTATAACCTCCTGGCTTTCCGATCACGACCGATCCTGATGCCAAGAATCTGTTTAGCTGGCCCCAAGTCTTTCATCTCAAAAGACTTACTCAGTTGCTGCTTCAAATTATCAATCCTCGATTGATTCCTGCCAACTATCAACATATCATCTACATATAGCAGTAAGATGATAAAATCATCGTCAGAAAATTTCTGAACGAAAACACAATGGTCTGAAGTAGTCTTCTTGTATCCCTGCTCCCCCATAACTGACTCAAACTTCACGTACCACTGTCTCGGTGCCTGTTTCAAACCGTATAGGCTTTTCCTGAGTCTGCACACAAAGTCCTCTTTCCCGCTGACTCTGAAGCCTTCTGGTTGCTTCATGTAAATTTCTTCTTCCAGATCTCCGTGAAGAAATGCGGTCTTGACATCCATCTGCTCAACTTCCAGGTCGAGGCTTGCTGCTAAGCTGAGTACCACTCTGATGGATGACATCTTCACAACTGGAGAGAAGATTTCATCGAAATCAATGCCTTTCCTCTGATTGAATCCCTTGACAACTAATCTGGCTTTGTACCGGGGTTGTGAAGTGTGCTCATGTTGCTTCACCCTGTACACCCATTTATTCTTCAAAGCCCGTTTGCCTCTTGGCAATTTCACCAACTCAAAAGTGTGATTGTCATGCAAAGATTTCATCTCATCTTGCATGGCTTCCTCCCACTTTTCTCTGTCATCTGTTTCCACAGCCTCCTGGTAGCTCTCGGGTTCTCCCCCGTCAGTAAGCAGCACATACTCATATGCAGAGTATTTGTTTGAAGGTCGCCTCTCTCTGTCAGACCTTCTCTGTGGAACTGTTGGTGGAACTTCTGGTACTGGTGGTTGATCATGATCATCATCTCTGGGAGCTTCATCACCTGTACCCTCATGTCTGGGAACCTCATCTTCAACTCGAACTGGCACCGGGTCTGAGGTTCTGGATTCACATTTCTGTATTGCTGGGGCATTGTCTTCATCTCCTTTCTGATATCTTCTATGGTCTGGTCTTCAACAAAGACAACATCTCGGCTTCTGACAATCTTCTTCTCCACAGGATCATAGAGTTTGTAGCCGAAATCATCCTGACCATAGCCAATAAAGACACACTGTCGCGTCTTTGCATCAAGCTTGGATCTCTCGTCCTTTGGGATGTGTACAAAAGCTTTGCACCCAAAGACATGTAAGTGCTCGTACGACACTTCTTTACCTGTCCAAGCTTGGTTAGAAACATTACCTTTCAGTGCGACTGCTGGGGACATGTTCAAAACATGAACTGTTGTGATGAGTGCCTCCCCCCAGAATGTCTTCGGCAGCTTGGCTTGTGACAGCAAGCTTCTGATCCTCTCGCACAAGGTTCTGTTCATCTCCTTCAGCTAGGCCATTCAGCTGAGGTGTCTTTGGAGGTGTCGTTTGATGTCGGATTCCTTGCATCTTGCAGTACTGATCAAACGGACCTCTGTATTCTCCACCATTGTCTGTTCTGATGCACTTCAGTTTCTTGCCGCCGTTTCTCTCTCCACCAAAGCATGAAACTCCTTGAACACTCCCAGCACTTGATCTTTTCTCTTCAAGGTGTATGCCCAGATCTTCCTTGAATGATCATCAATAAATGTCACAAAATACAATGACCCTCCGAGTGTTCGTATCTGCATCGGACCGCATACATCTGAATGTATGAGATCTAGTACCTCCGGTTTCCGTTGAGGCGGGGAGCTCTGGAAGGATACTCTGTTCTGCTTTCCAGCCATGCAGTGTTCACACTTCCGTAAGTGTGAGTTCTTCAATTCCGGAAGAACATTCCGCCTGCGTAGTATCTCCATCCCTGTTTGGCTCATGTGACCGAGCTTTTTATGCCATAACTCGGCTGCCTCATTGCTGTTAACTGTATTTATGCTACTATTGGAAAGCTTAGCATGCATCAAATACAGGGTTGAATCTTTCTTACCTCGTGCCACGACCATTGACCCTTTAGTGAGCTTCCAGCATCCATCACTAAAGGTGCTACAGAAACCTTCATCATCCAGCTTGCCTGTTGAGATCAGGTTTAACCGGATATCTGGGATGTGCTTGACTCCCTTCAACACTAGCCTTGTCCCGTTCTCTGTTTCAAGGCAGATGTCTCCAATACCGACGGCTTTGGGCTGTCCGTCATTCCCCATCCTTACAGCACCGTAGTCCCCTGGTGTGTAAGATGAAAAGAAGTGTCTGCGAGATGTGGCGTGTATGGAGGCGCCACTATCTATCACCCAACTGGTCTCGTGACTGGTAAGATTCACAACATCTTCTTCATATATTATGCAGAAGTCTTTTGAGGTTTTCTCGGTGGTAGTAGCAACTTTCTTGATTAGAGTCGCCATCTCTCCTGGACTGCTCGTTCTTCAACTTGTAACAGTCCCTCTTCATATGGCCTTTCTTTTTACAGTGATAGCACTCAAATCCCTCGTTCTTGATTTCCCTCGGTTCTTGTCTGATCTCCCTGGGCCTCGGCTTTTACTCCCCCCCCTTCTGGTGTTCTTTTCTGTCACTAGAGCTTCTGAGGTTGAGGCTGATGCTGACTCCTGCATTCTCGTCCTCTTTTCTTCCTCGAAGATCCTGGTCTTTGCCATCTCCATAGTGACTTTCCCATCTGCGGCTGAATTGATTACCGTAGATCTGAACGTTTCCCAAGATTCTGGTAACGTATTAAGGAGTATTAAACCATTTACCTCATCTCCGAAGTCTATGCCCAATCCAGACAATTCCTTCATGGTTCCGAGGAAGTCATTGATATGATCCGCCACAGCTGTACCCTCCTGGTATTTCAAACCCATCATCTTCTTGATGTAGTACAGCTTGTTGTTGCCAGTCTTTGCTCGGAAAAGCTCCTCTAGCTTTCCCCATAAGGTACGTGCATTTACATCTTCACTGACATGGTTGACGATACTATCGTCGATCCACTGACGAATAGTACTGCATGTTTTCTGGTGAAGATTAGCCCACTTTCCATCGGTCATTCCTTCTGTTTTCTCCTCCAGAAATACCGGTCCATCATAGTCCTTCACATACAGAAGTCTTTCATCCTTCCTCTCCATGTGAAATAGTTTGTACTGGTTAGCAAAATCATTTTTCCGTTGCTCCCCTCCATCATAAAAATTCTAAGCAGAATTTCAAAAAACGGACCTCACCGTTGCGTCCGGAATGGTCGAAAATGGTGGAAATGACACTTCGTTTGTCAAAATCCGACACAGGGACCAAATAGCAAATTCCAGAAATTACAGGGGTTAAAGTGCAATTTCCGAAAGTTCAGGGGCCAAAGTGAAATTACGGAAAAGTTAAGGGACTATATTGCAATTTACAAAAAGTTCAGGGACTAAATTGTAAATAACTGAAAGTATAGGGGCTAAAATGTAATTTTCAGAAAGTTCAGGGACCTATCTGAAATTTACCAGGCACCGCTGACGTGGCAGCTGACTGGGCTGCTGACTGTGCGCTGACTGGGCGCTGACGTGGCGGGTGACTGGGCTGCTGACTGTGCGCTGACGTGGCGCTGACTGTGTGCTGACTGTGCACTGACTGGGCGACACGTGGCGCTGACTGGACCGCTGACGTGGCAGTCGTCTTCTTCCTTCGTCTGCGCGTGAAGTGCGTGGCTGCGCGTAATGCGCGTGAGACAGCTTCTGGTTGGCGCGTGTAGCGCGTGCGACGTCCTCAGACCTCCGTTCGATCGCCGAAAAATACCACCGTGCTCGTCTCACCGTGAAAAGTCCGATGATATGCTCAAAATCGATTTTCCACAACTTTTGTCGGAACCGACTTTCCGAACCGAAACTTCGTTTATGAATTTCGGGATCCCTCCGTGGAACCGTAGCTCTGATACCACTTGTTGTGAATAAACACACAATAATAGAGGATAATTTGAGAGAAAACTCTTCTTTTATATATCCACAAAAGAATTACAAAGCTTACAACACAAGCTTTACAAAAAACTCTCACCAATCACTCTCACTACTCTTTCACACATTTAGGGATACCAATTAATGATCCTCAGAGCTCCATTTTATAGTGCCCAAACCGCGTGAACAGTGCCACGCGGTTTGGACACGTTTTTGCCAACTTGCAGAGAGCTTCTTCACGCGTCTCTCTCCTCTGCATGCAGCTTGTCTTCAATTATTGCTACTTTCGGTGGAAAGTTGCACATTAAGTCAACACGACTTTCATCTGGAAAGTCATCAGTTCTGGTGTAGCATGCTGATTTTGGCAGAGCGAACGTGTTACTTCATCTGAAAGACTAAAACTCTCCAGTCAGGTTAGAGGCCTGCTGTCTTTTCTTGATTGTTAAGAGTAAAATAGGTCTTGAACAGACGTTCTTTGCTGGTGCTTTCCAAGTCCTTATTTTCCAGGTTCCTGTTGTTCACATCTAAAATTCAATTCAACCAAAGACTGGGGAAACTTGTTTGTAGGTTTTGAATTGAATGAATGCGGAAATTTCATAATATTTGAAAGTTCAGTCTTCTCTTGGCCCTTCAAATGGGTTACTTTGAAGTCTTTGCACAAGACCTTTAATCAATCCAAGTCTTTTTTGTCGCCAGCACGAGCAATTAAAAAAACATGGTTTTGTGCCGTAACATGTTCTGTCCCAACACAAAATGCTATTTTAATATATAATATTCTTGGTATTTTATGATGCCATTCCACCATTTTTTAAGCTTCGAGTGTTGCATATGCCACTTGAGATATAAATTATGTATCTTAATCATGGAATAACAGTATCATTGATGAGATAATGCTTTTGTTATGAGTTTCCAAGTATGATGCTAAGATGCCACGATGTAAATTATTATTATTATTTATTGCTTTTAAGCACAATTTCATATCTGATTTGTTGTTTTCTATCAAACGGTTGATTCTTTAATGTTTGCTTATGCCTAAATGTATCAATATGCATGCAAAAATAAGTCAATTTAGCATTATAAATATTATGATAATTTTTTTTTTTTTTTAAATATTACGTGCATAAATTTATTTGGTTCACATTAAAGCTTTCTATGTGAGCAAATAATTTCCATAAAATATGCAAAGATAAAAGAAGATAAGCATTGATCTATTGACTGAGTTGCCCTTATGATTTGAGTTGAGTTGGATTTCCGGACTGGTCCTGAATTTTCTCATTTTTTCTCGAAATAATTTAAAATCTCGCCGTCAAATCACCTTTTACGGACTTAAACGAAGCATGTAAAATCTTCGATTGTCTCAGACTTTCATGAGAAACACACTAACTTGATTCGAACTCAAAATCTCAAGATGAGATCCTTGATCAAGTCCTTGAGAAATTATCTCATTATCTCAAGCATTTCACTAATAATCTACGTGATTTTCCATTCATTATAGAACTCATTCATCAATTAAAGTTTAACAATATATATAACTTTTTTTTATAAAGAAATTAATAAAATCCTGGTGTAGTGATTATGGATCCATTTTCACATCAGTAGTTTTTTGATACTGTATTACAAAATTAATAATTTACTAATAAATTGTTTATATATATATATATATATTAATTTCTTTAATACAATTTTTGTATGACCATAGAAAAAAAATTAAAACATAACATCTGATTATCTGATCATTGGAAAGTATTTTATGAGGAAAAAATAATTTTATTACTACTTGAAAAACTAAAATATACCATAGAAGTTATAATATTTATTACTTAATGGGAATTCTATATTATGAAAACCAAGTATGATAATTTTATTATCAATTCATACTTTAGGTAGTAGACATTAAGTGGTGGCGTAGTAACAACAAAAATGACGAATCAATGTTGGTAAAATTAAAAGACAAATTTAATTATTTTTTTTACTTGTGGATTTTTAAAGATGATGAACTTAAAAATATAAGTTTAAAATATACTTATATAATATATTTTTTAAAAAGGAATCATTAAGAAAAAATGAAAAAAAAAATCTCATTCTCTTATATTATATTATAGTTTTTTGAGTTACTATTTATTTAATATCGATATGGATGGTCCATTTTTATTAAAACAAAATAACCAAATAAATTTCAAATAAATATATTTTTATATCAAAACAAATTGAAATTTTGCAAAATTAATTGGAAAGTGGAATATTTTCATAAAATTAACAAATTTAAAATCAATTTTATAGTCATATTTTGAAAATTTGGAAGGAAAACAGGGGCCGGGACCGGTGTCCCGGGCGGCCTCAACGTGATTCCGTCAACGATGAAAGTCGTAGATTTTTCACAGTAGTGAAGGCCTCTAGAATGACATTTTCGCTGGATATTTCAGTGACACGTGTAATAATTTTTCTGAAAATCATAGTGCTCTGCTGTCCTGCAAAAGTGGTCATTATGTCTTCATTTTCTTTTTTCTTAACGAATTTCTTAAAAAAGCACTTCTTCGGTTTTAGCGGTTATTTTCCAATTCAACATACAGCCTTTTTGGTATTCAAAAGCCGTAATTACAAGGACTCGCTTCCCTTCCCTTCCAATCAAATCTTTATATATAATAAGAAATAAATACACATACACTCCTAAGCACTCGCATATATCTCAAAAAAAGAAAGGAAAAAACAAAAAAAGATTGTGAATTGAAAATGGAGGGTAAAGCGAATGGCCCGAGTGAAAACAGAGCGGGTCGGGTCGTGTCCGGCCCGACTAACCCGATGGTTACTCCTCTGTTAAACGATCTTTATCAGTTTACCATGGCTTATGCTTATTGGAAAGCCGGCAAGCACCACGAGCGTGCGGTGTAAGTATTGTTTCTTGTCCATTCCAAACGCGGCCTTGACTCTTTTGTCGTTAGTTAGTTAGTTTGTTTGTTTGTTTCGCGTGTAACTGAGTTTATTTTGCTATTTCATTCAGGAACTGATTAATGAATTTTAGAGCTAATTATTGTAGAGTTAAAAATGAAACTTTATAAGATACGAAAAGGTAGGGATTTTGAAAAGCACTTTTTTTGTTGAGCTACTTACTTTTCGTTTCCATATTGCAAAGCAAAACGTTTTAGAAGTTGGAATGTCAGTGACTGGTGACTAATGAGTGGCTTTCTAAAGAGATTTTGTTTGGTTGCTGATTTGCTGCTTCAGGTTTGATTTATATTTTCGGAGGAGTCCGTTTGGTGGTGAATATACAATCTTTGCTGGTGTAGAAGAATGCATAAGGTTCATTGCTAATTTCAAATTGACAGAGGACGAGATATCCTTTGTTCGCGATAGCCTGCCTTGTTCATGCGAGGTATTGAAACCATTTTACCAATTATACTAGTAAGGAGAAGCTAGTTTTGTTATTATTTCATCTCTTTAGGAAACATTTAATGGAGTTTAGTTTGAAATATTAAAAGCGCAGGATGATGAGATTCTCACTTACCTCTTCTGGATGCTTGGGTGCTATTTTCACAATTATGTATTAATGGATATACATGCAAAATTTGTCTTGGAATTTGAATCTTTGTGCGTGTAACTACCTGAATGATAATTAATGTTTCTCTCACTACGTAGAATTTGTTGCAAATGTGTATACTGACATGAGAATTGACACATTGGTTCCTGCTAGGCTGTTGAAGTTTTTGATGAACCTGTTGAAATGTTGTAGACCACTTTGTTTATACCTACCGATTACTTGTGAAGAACCTTATTAGTTGTACTTAGATATGTAAGCACAATTTCTCTAGATGTAACTTGGCAAAATGATGTTGGTCTGGGGAAAGTTAGTGATGGATGTATGAATTTTGACAAGTTAGGCTTTTTTTTCTTTTTATTATTATTATTATTATTATTATCATTATTATTATTATTATTATTATTATTTTTGTCTCAGTTGCTGAGCTTAATGAGACATTGATTCCGGTTAGAACACAATGGTGTCGAAGGACCAATGTAGGCCACCCCACCTAATGGGAAAAGGCTTTTGGTTGGGTTGGTTTTGTTTGGTCTTAGTTGCTTTGTTTACCCTAAAGAAGGTGTAAAACAACTTAGTTCCTTAATTGTTATTATCTATCATCTTTGCATTTCTTATAACTAATTTCCATTTAAACAAAAACAAACAACAGCCTCTCCCACTAGGTGGGGGCTTATAACTAATTTCCACATCCTAATTTATAGTCAGCCGAATGTCTGTACTGATAAGTATGGGTTTTATTTTCGTTCTAGCTATGACACAAAACGTATTTGTGGTATATGATGCTGCTTTTTATATAATCTACTGAGATTTTTCAATATTATCTGAAATTGGTCTATTAACTGATAAATTAATCAAGATTTTTTAACAATTATAGGATGGCTTCTTCAATTATCTTGGAGGAATCGACTGTTCTGATGTTGAAGTGTATGCTATTTCAGAGGGATCGGTTGTTTTCCCAAAGGTACCCCTGCTGCGAGTTGAAGGGCCGATTGCTGTGAGTACCATTAAACTAGCTTTTCTCCAAAAATCATATCCAAATATGATAGTTATTATGTTTATTTTTTCTTTCTTGTATAATTGTATTCAGTATCTGTTGTGCTGGAGTTCTTTATTTTTATTGTCAAACTCTCTTGATACTTGATGCTTATCTTTTATTGTTTTAGGTGGTTCAATTGCTGGAAACTCCATTTGTGAATCTTATTAATTATGCGTCATTAGTGGCTACAAATGCTGCAAGGCATCGATTTGTTTCTGGAAAGTCTAAAATGTTACTTGAGTTTGGCCTTCGACGGGCTCAGGTTGCTCACATTTATTTTTAATCTTCTAATTGAATTGTTGATTGTTGTCTCTTAATAAAAATAGTTCACTTTATTCTACATTTAGGGACCTGATGGAGGAATTGGAGCATCAAAATACTGCTACATTGGAGGATTTGATGCGACAAGGTGATTTTTGCTGAAATTTTTTCTGCTCTGTTGTTTCTCATATATTTGTATTTCTCCTATATAGCTTCTAAGTACTAAGCATAAGTGAACAACTCATTTGTAGTATTATTCATGTTACAAAATGTTGGTTTTAAATTCTAATAAAATGGAATAGAGGACAATTTTAACAATTTGGTTCGGTTATGTTTGAATCTCTTTATTTCTTATACTTCTGAGACTGAGATGCCCTCTTATCCCAATTTTTTTTCCTTTTTGTCTTACACGATTTTGTTGATATGATGGTTACTAGAAATCATTGAAGGAAACACCAATTCTGGTATTGTGTAGTGTTTCTTATGATGGGCTGTGTTGTAGCTGCCTGTTGGTTAGATGCTGTTGTATGCTAATTAGGTAGCTATGGTAGGAGGCATTTTTATAGATTCGCCAGGATAGAATTACCATGGGTAAATTTCCTCAGAGAAGTGAAGAAAAGCAAAGATTCAAGTGCTCTCTAGTTTGATTGATCTTTAGATCACTTAAAACTTGAATTCTCCACATTTAGTTACTTTGGTTATTGATCTTAGCTGATATTTGTTTGTGTTCTGTTTGCTTCTGTGGTTTTTTATTAACAGCAATGTTGCAGCTGGGAAGTTATTTGGGATACCTCTTCGTGGAACACATTCACACGCCTTTGTTAGCTCATTTATGGTTAGTAAATTCAATTGGAAGATTTAATCCATGTATTGTTAGTAACTAGTATTATGATTGATGATGGTTTTATAATGTTTGTATTTTCTTGGTCTAAGTTACCATTTCAATTGAATCTCACTGGCTTTCTTTGCTTCTTATTAAATAGAAATATATTTAATTAATTAGCTCATTTGAAAGCAAAGTCATAAATAATAGACTAAAGACTTTGTTTTTATTGCTTTTTTAGTAAAATCTACAACTAGGAAATTATCGACACCTTCATTATTGTTTAATTTATCTGCTAATTTGCAGAGCCCTGATGAGATTATAGAGAAATCACTAAAAAGCTTGGATGGATCTCATACTTGTGAGGATTTTGTCAGTCTGGTTCAGACATGGTTGAGCAAAATTCAGGTTTTTCTTTGGATTGGACCTTTATTTTCTTAAAATTATAATGGCACGATTTATCAGTATCCATCAATTTTATGTCAGTGATTGTACTCGTATGATCTGAGAAGGCTTTTAGTTTGACTTTTGAGATTTAAGTTAGTATAAACTTGTCAAAACTTAAAACCCAGACAAATATTGAGTTCCATGCAATTTTTGAAAGATTTCAAATGTTCCATTCTTTTTCTGAAAACGTTGAAGCACACGAGAACAGATGTGGCAGGCGCAGGACAATTTCAACCATACCTGTCAAATGGAAAATATTCTTATCTGTTCCTGTTATCTGTATGATTGCAGCTACTTGTGTCTATTATTTCCTTTTCCACCCTTCCCTAGTTTTCTATTGTTTGATCTGCTTGCTTTGCAGTGGTCACATCTGTTAAATTGCATTTTGGTGAGATCAATTAGTTAATGTTTCTAAAGGCTTCAATTTAGAAAATGCCTGTTGTTGTTCCTGTTTTTACTTGTACCATTGCAGAGACATTATAGGAACCATAACTTCGTATGGAAAGTAATTTGTGTTTAATTTGTGGTCTGTTTTCCTTTTTCTAGTCGTAATCTGTCACAGGATTTAATTATTATGTTATTCACAGTGGACAAAGTCATTACATGGCATTTTCGGTGAGACAAATCAGAGCGAGTTAGCAGCTTTCATCTCATATGCCTTGGCATTCCCAAATAACTTTCTAGCTCTCGTAGACACATATGATGTAAGTGAACATTTTTCAAGTTGGCTCCATGTTTTGTTACATGAATTATGCCTTAGGTTTGCCTCTGTTTGTAAATGCTTCCAGTTTCCTTGTTCTTCTTTCTTTTCCCCCCTCTCTTTTTCTTTTTAATTTTATTATTTCCAGCTACTTGGCATAGCATCAACAATTTGACATCATCTCTCTTTAAGTTTTAAACACTGTATGAAATTGATTTACAACTTTTTTACTAAAATTAGCTGACCCTCTCTCTTTCTACTATGCACATAAGATATCCTCTTTCTCTCTCCCCCTCACTTCATGTCATGCATGTATAATCAACATTTAAATTACTGATGCTTTGGATGAATTAGTTGCTCAAGTGATTTTCTGATTAAACATCTAATATTGTTTATTTGCAAATTCTCAAAAACAAAAGGATTTCTTAAAAAAGAAAATGAAAGTTGTTAACTTCGAGAACCTCTTTATTTTTTTTTTCCTTATTTAATTAGCTAAAACTATTTATGAATGTTATATTTCTCATTCTCGACACTTGATAACTTGTGTCCTGCCTAGATTCTCTTTTTAAAAAAATAATTATGGATTTTTTTTTCTAAATTCTGCTATGTTTTTTTTTTTTTTACATTAGCAATTTAGCAAGCACGACATTTAGGTACATGTCAGTCGGTAGATTTAAGAAGCAAATATGGAATATATGCTGTTTTATATTTCATACAAAGTGATTTCATTTTTTATCGTTTATAAATATGTTGACAGTTTTTGCTCTTCATTCTGTATTAATCATACCTACATGGTAATTATGAGGTTCAGTATTAACATCCATTTTACCAGGTTATAAGGAGTGGGGTTCCCAACTTTTGTGCAGTTGCTCTAGCACTCAATGATTTGGGGTATGTCTGAAAAGCTTTATACGTGTATTTTCCTATTTTCTCAAATAAAACAGTTACTTTTGGTATGCCTTTCAATCCGAACCTTGAGTGGTACTGTTTCTGTTTCATGTTTTTAGTACCGTACAGCATGAATTTAGTTTGTTGGGCAGAAAAAAAAGTTTGGTGATTATCGAAATGGTTGTGACGATGGGACCTCTTTATGGGTAGATGAGAAGTGTAATTTCCAGTTTAAATATAAACCTCTTGCAACTTCGTGGATGGAAGCATAGGTTGGAACTTAAGAATTCAAATGTTCTTTTAACTTTTAAACTTATTGTATCTATTCATTCCCTCTTATTTTAGATGGCTGGAAATTAGATATTGCTGTTACCTTTGTCATTATTCCTCATATCAATGACCTTAATGTTCATTTCTATTTTTTATGGTTCTTGTGTTTCCTCTTTTTATTTATAACATGCTTCTTTATGATTCCGCCTTCTTCCTTTTATTTTAGGATCTTCAAGACTCTCTATATCAGTTATATTCCAAGTAATTATTTAATCACGCCATTTTCTGTGCTGAGTTTAGATGTGGTTCTGTGCAGGTATAAAGCTGTAGGCATTAGATTGGACTCTGGTGATTTGGCATATTTGTCGTGTGAGGCACGCAAGTTCTTTTGCACCATTGAAAAAGAATTTGGAGTGCCCGGTTTTGAAAAGATGAGCATTACCGCTAGTAATGATCTCAACGAGGAAACATTAGATGCTTTAAACAAACAGGTAAACTCTAAATCAAAGGTGCTTCATGTGTTATAAAGATTATAAGTAGGTTTCTCTTGAAATCCACTGCAATCAATCTTAATAGGCTCCCATTATTTTAAGATAAACCACTAAGCATCTTTTCTGATGGGTGATGTGTTTTATTAATATCAGTTGGCATGCTGAGTAAGATATTGCATACCTGTAAGTTTTTCAGTTAAATCCACTGTGCTTGACAGTCTCATTCTGTTGTTTTTCATCTAGTCTGGTCTACTGGGCTGCTGCTTGTTATTTTTCTACGTCGACGACTGGTGATTTTAGCTTTTAACTAGTTGTCCTGCTGAAATGTTTAGTAAAATGTTGTGGGAAAAAGAACAAATTACATCCACTCTGCAGTTTAAGCTTTTAGTGTCACACATCATTCTTTTACTCTTTATATAGTACTGTGGATGCAGGATGATATATGTCATTTTGTGAATTTTTATGGTTTTAGAAACATTTTTTAGACCTTGATGTTTTAAATGGCAGCCTTTTCTTTCTTTGAATGAAGGGTCATGAGGTAGATGCATATGGAATAGGAACCTATCTGGTCACTTGCTATGCTCAGGCTGCTTTAGGTTGTGTTTTCAAGCTTGTGGAGATAAATAACCAGCCTCGCATCAAACTGTCTGAAGATGTTTCAAAGGTTTGAACATGCTTCCAAGAAACTGGTAGCAGCATCTCTGATCATTCTGTAATTATTTATTCATTTTTTCTGGTGACTAGGTATCCATACCTTGTAAGAAACGGTCTTACAGGTTGTATGGCAAAGAAGGTTACCCCCTTGTGGACATAATGACGGGGGAAAATGAACCACCTCCAAAGGTATTGTGTCAATTTGTGTCATTCACTTAATTGTACTGCATTTTTCTTGCTGGGCATTGATTAGCCATTGTCATTCTTGCCCGAGTCTATCTGCATCATCACGTGACCTGTACTTAAAAGTAAATCTGTCAGAGCTTATATGATGATTATAATTATGTAAGCAGGACCTCATTTTTATCATACTCTAAATTGCAGGTGGGAGAAAGAATTTTGTGTCGTCATCCTTTCAACGAATCCAAGAGAGCATATGTGGTGCCACAGAAAGTCGAAGAGCTTCTGAAGTGTTACTGGCCGGGGAGCTCAGGTGGGGACTATCTGATGGCCTAACAGAAAACAACTATATATGCCGAAATTCTTAAAACTCCCAATATTGCATGAGTTTTTATTAGCAGTTTGTTTATTCGTCGGACCAATGTCTAAACTGGGTTTTTGTTTATTGAAGATGAAAAAAGAGAAGACTTACCACCTCTCAAGGACATCAGAGAGCGTTGCATCAAACAGCTAGAGCAAATGCGGCCCGATCACATGAGAAGACTGAACCCAACACCTTACAAGGTAACTTTAAGTTAAATCTTGCTCAATATGTTCCAAATACATTACTTGCAACTGTGAAAAAATATTTAACTTAATGCTATGCAGGTGAGTGTAAGCGCAAAGTTGTATGACTTCATTCACTTCCTCTGGCTCAATGAGGCGCCTGTTGGGGAGTTGCAATGAAGATAAATTGCATTGGATGGTGTACAAAGTTGCAAGTAATGATTCCATCATAATTGGAGTAGCTTCTTCAAATATTCAAAGCATACGTATGGTCACATATACAAATAATGTAATTTATAAGTTACTGGAAGAACCGTGTTTTGATTTCTTTAATAAATTAATTTTCATTGATTTGTGTTTTCTCTTATTCAAAATCCGTTCCATTTCTCGCGGTAAACTTTTTATTTATTTTTTTTATTTGTAATATTCAACAGCAGCAAGTGTTTGAAAGAAAGAATGACAAATTCCCGTTTGTAATTTTATCAACAGCTGTAATCCTTGATCTTTATGGTAAAGCATGAGCTCAGATAGCAATATAAAGCTGAAATTTTTTATTGGGCCAAATCAGGAGCAAGTACAACCACAAGAAGGCTAAATTTAACTGGTGATTTGTTTGATATTGAAATGCTATGACTTTTTAAAGTCGATGTCACTGGAGTTTTATCTAAAATTACTCCGAGCTTAACAGTTACAGTTATTAGAACTGCCAAACCAGAAAAGACCATTGAACCAAACGCAATGTAGAACAAATAAATTGTAGCATAAACAATCATTTTTATTGTAGAATTAATATTATCTTAAATATCTATTTCACTGTTACAGGCTACGAAATTTGCTGTAGGATTTTAGTACATCACATATAAGCATTTCGGTGAATTTAAGAAGATTAAATTGATAAAACGAATTTATATAATGTACTTTATCTATTGGATTACATGCGGGCTTAATTACAGCGTAACAGTAAGGTCGTTCAGCTGTACCCAGCCATAGGCACATCGGTCGCGAATTGTTTGAACTGTTGACGCTGCCAAAGCAACCACCGGCCGAATCTTGTTCAACTCTTTTTCTAGTGGTATTTTAGCACTTATCTCCATCTGCAACACCCAGTAACAATAAAAGATCAATACACAATCACGTAATGTAATATTAAAAGATGCTCAACAAACAATCATAGCAATATTAATTCAGCAGAATTAAGTAACCTTTTCTATGCCGCGTACTGTGTCCAACAGATGGCAGAAATATGTAAGCTGCTTATACAAATTTGCTTCTGTGTACTGGTGAAGGCACATATTACATTTACATCCGAAAATTTGTTTAGTTATTTGATCAATATATCTTAAGAAATGATTAAACTGTAGTGTATACGACTAGATTGAGGCAGGAACCTTACCTTTCGTACAAGATGCCCATTACAGCGAGGATAGTTTGGACAAACTGTTCCCCTCTCAGCATCACCAATCAGCCGAAGGTTCAAACTACAGGTGGTGTATTTGCAAGTTTCATCGTCACACTGAGGTCAAAATAAACCAATGATAAGATTCAAACCACTGAAGATTAAATTCACATACAATAGGTAGATAAGTTATTTTCCAATCAATGAAAACTAAATTCTGCAAGAGGTATATTACCGTCATTAAGCCCTTATAATACACCGAGACAAACCCCTCTGCTTGCCTTTTGACCTGACAGACAAAGCATTGTTTTTAATACCATAATCAAAGCATAAGGTATCTTTCAACTAATGTTCCAACACCACTTAACTATCAACTTCCTATTTTTAGATAACAATTTGGACTATTAAATGATTTTCCAGACATAAAACCCAAAAGTGATTTCTTAAGCGACAAGACGCAAGTGCAATAGATAACTGAAAGGTCTATCTTGCATTCTTAAATTTTTCTCAGGAGCATAATTTTCAGTCATGAAAGAATTATTACCTGGTTGGCTATCATTCCAGGAGATAATTTACCCACATCACCTTCATCTGGGCATTTAGGACAACGCAATGTACACCAAAAGTTGCACTCTGTTTCTGGCTTAGTTGGCTTCTCATTGACCGCCATACAAATGGAACTGAAGACAGCTGGACAATCAAAAGTACTAGAGCAGCTGGGACACGACAAGATCAATGGCTCGCAACCCCGATATCTGCAATTTCAGTTCGCACCATGTATTAAAGCATTAATTTATGAGAAAGCTCTCCAGAATATCTAATATACCAATTCCATTATCCTACATAACGAAGAACGTGTTACTGATATGAATAAATCTACTTGATCATATGGGACCGATTAAAATTTAGAAAAATAAATCAAGAAAATAAATCAACTTGATTGATGAAAAAGAGTACACGGACTTGTCTACATGGAGAAATTAGGGGGAATTCCAATTTAGAAAGTATCTCAAATAAATGAACCAGAGTGGTGAAAAAGAAACATGTGCTTGGATATCATGGAGAATACTAACATGATTCCCCATATAATTACAAAATTGTGGCCCATTTAAGTAGTGCATGACACAAAAATATAGCTAGAGTGCTGAAAAAATATGCACAATATATGAATAATTAAAAATCATAACAGTTAAATAAAAGTAATCATTACCTCTCCTCATCTCCTATGGCAAACATGAGAGAACTGGAAGGATCATTGTTCATAGTATCACTTGATTTACTTTGGAACTGAAAAAATGACAAGTAAAAACTTGGGCATGAATAAAGAAGGAAAAGCAATTCTCTTGAAAGTCAGTCTGGCCTAGGAGAAGCTCTTACCTTGGATGGATCAAGCCCTAAACAATCAGCTAGACGCGCCGGGCTTGTACCCTCAATTGAAGCACATAGACGTGATACTACTGGATGAATCTGCTGAGACAAGTAGTAATCAGTGTCAATCATCCATTTCCCATCATCTCTTTTCAATTCATTAGGATGTCTAGCACGCTGAGCAATCCCGGCTGAACTACCTGAACTAGTCCCCTGTCCAGAATAATTAGAAAAATACAATGAATGTAACATCTCAGCATAACAATAATCTAGCTCAAAGACTGCTAACTTGACAGAAAACAAATCACTGAAACTCAAACCTGCTCACAGCAAATTATATACGGTACTGTATCACCAGCGGAGCAACCAGTGGAATAACCACTTTGCTTCAATCTCAGTGCCACCTAGAAAAGTGCATGCAGATTTAAACTTCTTGACTTGAATTAAATAAATGGGGGAACAAAATTTCATAGGATTAGAGATAGTTCTGATTAATGAAATGAATAATTATTGTTCATCAAGCTCACTTGAACATGCGGTTGGTTTTTGGCATCTGGGTACGCTTCAGGTGGTTTAGTCAATGTCTTTGTAATGACGTATTTCTCAAGTGCTACTTGTCCACTTCTCATATCCTCCTGTACCTGTTAGTTATGCATAAATCAGTTAAATTTCTCAGTGATAATATCTATGGGCTTGAGGCATGAGTACGTTAGTCAGCACAACTGAACATGTACAAATTACAAAGTTAATGGAATTATTAACTCACCTTCATAAGAGAGTTATGAATTGATTCAACAACATCCTCACATGGCCTGAGAGCACAAGAGCCAAACATTTTAAATAGATAAGTAATTCAATCATTCTGCTCAAGTGTCCGACTTAGCAAAAATAAATATGGTATCATTGTTCTGAGGAGAGGTATGACATATCATACCTTTCTGATAATATTTGACTGAGACAGAAATCCCCTACTTCCTTTGATAGCAAGCTCCAGTCACGACGAACCATGTCAAGACCTTTACGTTCAATAACCTACATTGACAAAGTTATCGTATTGATTCAAGAGCTGGGCAAGTTAAAGAGTGATAATACTATGATCTATGGACATAGATGCTGGGTGTCTAACACTAGAATTCTCAACATTCTAGACATGAGGGCACTAAATGGTGTATGTTCATGCTTTTGAAAAAGGAAATGCATTTTGTATTTGAATGTAGAACCATAAAAGAATACAACAATTATCAAGCTTGCAACTACATAAAGTTATACTACAATCATGATAACAATGTGCATTCTTCTATAATTGACCATAGAAGCAAATACTGGTGTTAAATAAGAAAATAATAAATGTACCTCATATGGCGTTCCATCCTTGAACTGCACCTTGACAGCTGCATATTTCTTCTTCTTAAGCAGCAGCATTCTCTTGTACAACCCATCAAGATCAATTTCTAGACACTTATACTTCTTGTTAACCTAAAGTCAAGGAGAGACAAAAATACTCAGAGTATAAAATATGAAAGAATTCAAATAATGAGTATCACATTTGAAAAAAATTTAGAAGCAATTTGCTATCTTATTTGCAAACTGTCAAGGATACACGTGCTCGATTCTAATTTTGTATATTCAAGTCAAAATTTTAATCAAGGGAATTCCCAGAATAAATCTATGGATTTCTCAACCCATAGGCCCATATCTTGTCTGAAGCACAAGGTAGAAAATCATGGAATTTTTCAATTTTATTCTCTTTCGGAGGATACATCAGAAGGGCTCAAATTGAATTTTTCGTCATACGTTATTTATGTCAACATACTTCAAGTACAGGAAGACAGCCATAACCTCACCTCCTGGATGACTTTCCCGGCGATAGCTTTTGCTTTTGCAATATCGTCTAGTCCACTGTAAATCATAATTGAATCTGTATCACCATAGATTACCTGCCAGAGACAAGGTAAATGCAGCCTTCAATAACCACATATACACTGGGGACATGGTCAAAAAAATCTGAATGTGCAAGAGATGACCTCTAGGTTCAAATTATTCTGAACAAGATCTACAGTACTCCTTAGAATATCCCTTCCCTGCATAATCATGTGACTTGTTCAATGATAAGAACATTTCATTTTATAAGGTATTACCTTTCACTTTAAGAGCAAGATACATCATTTCAATTTCAGCGTTAAATATTTGTGTTCCTCTTACTTGTTGAGTTATAATCTCTGCAAGAGGCTTTGCATAAAATCTTGAATTGGAAAATCCAAGGCATCCATACATACTGCAATATTTAACATTCCAGCCATGCAAAGTGAGAAAAAATAAAAGTAAAGCGGTAATGAAACAGAAATCACAGCATGAAGTGAAAACATTCGCAAATTGTAGAAAACAAATGTAAGCATTAACCTATTTGCAGTGAGCTTTAACGCTTGCTGTTGAATGTCAAGCTGCTGGACCTTGAGACCAGATGCAGTCTTCATCCATGTCTTAACCATTCTTCTCCTCTGAACCAAATTTTTAAGCAACTACAAAGGCATAGAAGAACCCATATAAATTCTGACTCCCATACTTTGGATACTGAAGTATAAAAAAATTATGTGCTTGTAATAGGAAATCCATATTTAATGCGTAGGACACTCTTAGAAGCAGAACGCCGCAAACAGGAAGTTTATGTAACAAGCACAAGTTTCAATGAACCGTCTAGAAATATATTTAATTTGATTCGAATAATAACTGCAAATGAAACTCGACCAACCTGAATATCCTAAGAATCTTAAACTCACAACATGAAAGAGCTTGGGAAGTTGAAAACTAGTAAAAGAACATATTATAGCCATTTTCTCCAACAACTTTTCCATCATTGTTTCTGTGATTTTGTTCCCGAGTCAAAAGTTATCCCTTTAATGCTAAAATGTTAGAATATAAATTTAATACTTCAAAACAGCTTTTCAAATCCTACTATTCTTAAAAACATTGGCAATAATGATTAAAAAATAACTTTAACAAGTGAAAAATAAATAAATAAATAAACCTCTGGCAGAACTCCTGTTGTTTTACTGGATGGTAAGTGAGGAACTAAGCCATCAGGAGATCTTTCAACTGTTGTGAAGCAGATATTGTATTCCTGTAAAAGACATTACGCATTACTTTAACTAGAAAACAGAAATCAGCATAGCACTACATAGGTACATATATGAGTGTGCGCGCTCACACATAGAGAGGGAGTGAGGATGGGGATTAAAATGTTATTTGACCTGAATAATAGAAGGGTAAAGACTATTGAAATCCAGAAGCAATATATATTTGTCGTATAAACCCTTTTTCGGCTCCAAGACCAATCCCCCAGCATAGGCAGGACCTTTTTTTCCGTTTCCATGATCCTTGTGTGAAGTATCCTTATCAAAGTTTGCATCATCATTATTCAACTCTTCAACGTTTCTATCCTCAACACCATGATTGTTTCTCCGCTTTGCCATTTTTGTTTCATTAACATATGTAAACTTGTCTGGAACAATATATTTCTTTGCATGGAATGCATGCAATAGAAGATACTCCACTCTTTGAGCCCTAGCACCCTGAAAAAAACAGATGCTCAGCGTCAAGTTGATGAGCAAGTTTTGAAAGAAAACAAAAGAATAAGTGGAAAATACAGCAATAACTCACTTGAAGAGTTTTTCCCCAGAGATTACCACTTATGTTTGTCAGCTGACGTGTGAGGGGAAGAACACTCAAATGGAACATGAGCTCCATAGATAACCATGCATCTGTTTCACCATATTCAATCTGAAAGCATTGTAAACAAAATGAGAAACGACTCTCCTTGCACACTAACAAGCATCTAGTTTTCCAGCCATGAATAGCAGAATAGACTCATTGAACCATTATCCATGTTTTAGAAAAGAGCAAACTTATCTACATAGGCTCAAAAATCACATCAGCTAACAATTGCTCAAGCTATCAAATACACTATTATGTATTAAATTGAACCATCATATTCAAGTGCAGAGAAGAACGTGAAGGTAATATCATTTTTGATTTTGAACAATAAGATAATGATCAACAGTGTCATATAATTAACAGCAGGAACCTGCAAAAGCTTTCTATCCTACTAGGCATGAGTTATCCACTGATTTCAAGTTTCAAAAGTGAATTGTATCCATTTGCAAACCACATTGACCAACTGTCACGCAAAATGGGATTTTTTTTCTTTCCACGAATGATATGTGATAACAATGGGCACCTACTTTCAATGTGGGCACTGTAAAAGAAGGCTTAAAATTCAGCAATAATAACCCAACCTTTGCATTCAACTGTTTTCTAAAATGACCCTCAGGTCAATACAACTTAATGCCTAATTATTGAAACTAACAACCAAAAGTAGGCCCGGCCGCGGTTCCGGTTCCGAAACCAAACGACAAAATTGTGGTTTCGGTTCCCAACCACATTAATAAAAAAAAAAATATCATAAAATTAAATATAAATTAAATTAAAAAGCATTACTATAGAAATATCAATATAATCAAAAATCTTCATGGTTAAATTTCGTATTTCACTAATTCATTATTATATTTTTATTTTTTCTGTGGCTCCGGAACCAGAACCGAACCGGCGGTTTCAATTCCAGTTCAAAACCGAACTGCGGCCAGGCCTAACCAAAAGCATGAGTTAACATTGAAAAGTAAACAAAGAGTTAAACACTTCTCTGAAAAAAAAAAAGTTATCATCCCATTCTATTCACACTAAACTAAGTTAATCTCCCTACTGTCAAGATAACAGCTGTAACAGTTGCTGTAACAGTTGTAAATATATCTGTATTTATTAGGACATTTAAAATTTCCTTATTTAGCATTCCTGAAATTATGTAATTGATGTAATTGCTGATTTTCAGCATTGTAATTAGTCTACAAGTTTCTATATAATGAAAGAGACTCTCACAATGAGAGATATTCAGCCAAATATTGACACCTACAGGGTTGGGGTGTGGGAGATCCTAACTCTTGACCTCCTGCTTCTATTACAAGAAACCAAACCAAACCGACAGGGTTGTTCCCATGGGAGATTTTAAATTACTTCTTTGACATTCAAACTGCAGTACCTTATCAGAATATCAAACATGATGAACAAAACTGGCCAAAGCAAACATCAGAACTTACAAGTTCCATAAGAGACTCCAATGTTTGGAACATTCTGGGAACATCATGTGGACCAATCTCCTTCCGGTCTTTGTTCAACTGAGTCTTTGCAAGTTGCGTCAAAGAATAACTAACCTGTAAGAACCCAATAAACAAAAGAAATCGAATTAAACCAATATTAGGTGTTTTCAGGGTGTAATATACCAACTAAATGTAATACCTCTTTTAATAGGTCACGCGCGCACAAATATGTGTCACACAAGAGGCGACCGACAATGCAAGACATGATCCCTGGACTTGCTCCAGATCCAAAAATAGTTCTTCCTTTTGTAAGCTTTGGCATTTCAGAACGCTTGAGACGGCCAATCTTTGACCACATGCTGCTCGGT
Organism: Zanthoxylum bungeanum; assembly: GCA_019454045.1. Taxonomy (NCBI): domain Eukaryota; kingdom Viridiplantae; phylum Streptophyta; class Magnoliopsida; order Sapindales; family Rutaceae; genus Zanthoxylum; species Zanthoxylum bungeanum. Next base: position 680,793 of record SKCR01036974.1, on the reverse strand, counting down.
ACTCTACAAGCCTGCATTATAGGCAAAATGGCAACTGATTGTAACTACAATCTGATGAACACAGCAGCAGAACCAGGCATTTTAGACAATACAAGGGAAAGGCCTTGAGGAAATAATTATGTGTGTTCATTCCTATCCCACACTTTAATGATATGAAAACACCAACTCTAAAATTTGAATTAGATCCATATAAAAGCAATGGTGTATAAAGTTGCTTATGGTTTGACATTGACTCGACGGTCACCTACTTGCCTGTGTCGTGCATTAAGAGAGGAACAGCATTGAGTCAGAATATGACTTCCACGAACTAGCAATGAGATTCAATCATAACAGTACATTATCATAGTTTTCATAATTTAAAAAAAAAAAAAAAAAAAGCCCAGGCACTTATTAATTGAGTATTCTCACCATCAGTAGAAAATATATGAAGCATCTTAAAAACCTTTTTTTATTATAGAAAGCAGAACAAAGATATTCTCACCTGCGCTCTGTGAAGCAGAATATCCAGGTCAAACCCAGATATATTGTGTCCAACAAGAACATCACTATCCAACTTGTATAACTCAATCATCAACCGATTTAATAAAGCTCTCTCACTGCAACATAATGTTAAAAAATACTTCGACATCAGCAACTAAAACTGTAATCAAGCAAAGTTGCAGCCCGTCAGAAGAAACAGAAATTTTGAGAGACATCAAGCTGTATAATCAGAATTACCTGCTTTCAGAGCATAGAACATTTGATCCAGCTTTTGAATTTCTATCTGTTGCCTCTTTGTTGAAACCCATTGGAAATATGCCTCCATCAAGCTTGCGAACTACAGTAAAATGACTCAGCATACCACATTTCTTCCATTCTGAGGCCAACATGGGAGTATCAATCTGAAAGAAAAGACGGCAATCATTGTTTATTTTAGTAAAAATTCCAATTTGGATATGTTAAAATGAAATAGTTGTTACCTACACTAGAATAACAGCAAGTAGAGTATACAAACTAATGACAAATCATAGATGTACAGACTCTTGTTATAAAATGATGTGGCATTGCTTTTTCTTTCCTTTGCCACAACTTCCACTCTCATTCATTTCATAGACTTGTTCATTCTTCCATCAGTGTTATGCCCCTTCAGCTTATAATACAATGATTTGTACATATAAATAATGGATACATGTAATAGCATCTAAATCTCAATTACAGTTCAAATATACAAATGTATGGAAATCAAGTTAGAAAATTTCAAATAAACCCGGTTGCATTGGATGTGGACTTATGTCACAGCTGTTAGCTGGAACTATTATATTAAAGACACAGGTATCGTTCTATTGTACCATCCATGTGCAGTAAAGGGAAAAGCAGAATCATATTCACTGATAAAACAAGATAATATCTATAAAATCAAAAGTCAAAACATATTTTAACTTAAAAATGTACTGGTTCTAACAAGTCCTGGTACAAAATCTTGACAAACAGAAAGCCTATTAGTTGCACATATCAAATTTAATGCCATATCCCTAGATTTAACATCACAGGTAGCAAATGGATATTTGAGATATTGAGCAAATCAAAATGCAACTCAGTTTAGAATATTCAACCAACATATACCAAGAAGGAAGAATGCATGCACTAAATGTAAAGGCAGCAGTACTAACAAAGACTGTAAAACTAACCTTTGCCCTGTGACAGCAGACGATAGATGCAGACACGATTTCATTCACATCCAGCTTTTCATTCACAACAGTTTTCAAGTTTATAGCTGTGACAATCACTGGAGGAATCTCTACTAAGTGCTTTGAGGATGATGGAACTCGTATGTCTTTTGGAGAGTCCACAGTAATCTCAAATTTGCACCAGCTCACCTATGAGAGAGTAAAACAAACAGTCGGATTTGAATCTACAAGCACAGCATAACATGAGCAATACAGGATGCCCAGATTTGTAAAACTCACCCTTTGAGTAGCAGGACAGCTAGAAAACTTTGAAACTGACAGCCAAGATGGTCCCTTTACCTTCCTTTTAACAAGAAAAAGTTCCAAGGCACTGCATATGATTACACCAGTCAGTACTCAGTACAAGTGTTTGCTATTGGAAGGCAAATGTTCGCTTCAAAGGCAATAACATGGTACAATAGTCAAATGAATCTCATCCTATCCACCTAGTGAACTTCAAGAACTTATAAATAGATATAGCAACATGCCATATGCCAGAATACAAGAGATTATAACTAGTTGGTCAACCTCATTTGTATCAAGCAATCCATTCAAAAGCATGTTAACCCACTCACTACCCTTTTCATAGATAGACACAGTTAAAACTGCATGCTATTGCTAGCTACTTATACCTGCTATGGGTTCCAAGAAGAGCACAGAAATTTTCTCCTTTTAGATCTGCTGGAAGTGGTAGGTCCTGAAATTGCAAAATGCAAGTAATATCCATAAGTGTATGGAGTCAAATCTACATAATACTTATATAAGCAGAAGTATGTGAGTCGCGGTTCACAACTACCATATAGAATGTAACATTTTCAAATTTACAGTTGCTGGAAAACAAGCAGATAATTGGTTGATAATAGAAAATTTTAACAAATAATGTGATGTTTAAAACTGCCTTCATCTAATTCACATGTTTAGGGATATACCTTGAATGGATAATTGATCTTGAGTACATAATTCTCCCCAACAGGTATGTCAGATCGCTCAAATGCATATCTCCTCTGTATGAGCCAGGAACGAGCAACTAAGTGAATCAAAATAACATGATGGAGAAATATGAACTGATAATGACCGTGATAACATCAAGTAGTAAATCAATGCATTTCTTTAGTCCATAACATTGAGTCTGCAAACCTTAACCGGTGACACCATATAATTAGAAACGTTGAGATTTAGCAACTGATGAGCGACTTCTGTTTTCAATCCTAAAGCCACATCCTACAAAATAAAACCCGAAAAAAAAAAAAAAGCATCAATAACAACCAACAGCAGAACAGCGAAAAAAGAGGAAAAAATATAGTATTTTTTCCTGAATTGCTGCATGCATGTGCAAATAACATACTTGCAGCTTTTTCCGGAAAACTGTGGAAGAAATACGAGACTCTTCAGCATCTTTCTCGAGCTTCATAACCTCATCAGTGTGAAATAGGGAACCATTTGGAATTGCATAAATACATCTCTGCATGTTCTTAACAACCACACAGCAACTATGATATGTACTTCCTGCTTTGACCTTAACAGCAATGACAGATGACAATCGTCAAGATAGTTATATATACATAGCTGTAGAACAACAAAATTAAGTAATAAAACAACTATGTAACATGCAGACACGAAAAATAGAAGATGCATTTGTCAGCGTTAATTCAACTTGTCTAGACAAAAGAAAGGGATAGGTAGAAATTAAAGGCAGATGCTCCGAAAGCTATACTTTCTGTGGTCTTGGATGGAATATCTTCAGGTAGTAGAAACAATTGAAGGAAAATTAAATTAGTGTTCTTACTTGGTGTGTCATTCACAATTTCTTACCAAATTATTGGAGGAAAGATGCCACTAAGAGAAACCAAGCAGTAAAATAGGAATTGGTAGGCAACAAGAAGAGCATTTTCCAACAATGAATATAGATAAGAAGCAACCGAGGTCGGTTTTTAGCATTAAATATGATTTGGCTTTAGAATTTTAATGAATATGATAAATGCAAAGTAAAAAAGTACCCTTTTTTTGTAGAATAACAAAAAGTACCTTTTTATTTTTATAAGGAACTAAAAATGGTTTTATGAAATTAACTTGTAACAAGATTAGAGAATGAAAATGCATAGACACTGTCTCCTACGATCCTACCATATAACCTATTTCACTATTGATATTGACCATATGATATCATTTTCCAAACATTAACTAAACTAACTGAGCCAAGGAACAATCCATAAATCAGAGATGTGCAAGTAAATTCTCAATTCACATTCCTTAAAATGATGTAAAATTGACAACAAAAGCAAAACAAACTTGTCACATTACCTTCCCGAAGAGGTAGAGGGTTCCCCTATTAGCCCCAGAAAACTGCTCATGAGCATCAAGAATGTAGAAGGGCAACGATCCATCCTCATCCACATCAAATTCCGAATGCTCCTCGCAGTTAGAACCACTTTTCACCTCATCCAACACCCCATTACCTCCACTAACCGCCCTCCACCCTGCAGTGGCACTCAACAATGGATCCTTCTCCTCAGTACTAATCTTAGCATTTAGTTTTTTATGCTCCTTCACTTCCTCATTTAGTTCGTCTTTCACTTCAACTATCACATCACTCTTAATCGGTTTGGTACTATTATCAGATTCCAATATCAATTCGTTTGATTCATCAACCACATCATAGTTCTCATTTTCTACTGAAGTAATTACCAAATCAGGATTTTCTTTCAACGAATTAATTGAATTTTTAACTAATTGACTCTCGATCTTAGCAGAATTAACAGAAACGAAACCTTTATTACTACTCGAAACGGACCTTCTACGCCGTTCTCGATCTGCTTCATCCGGCGCAAATTCTGCTAAAACCTCATCAACAACACTCTCACTTTCTTTAACTTTCTCATCTTTGGATTTTTTAAACATCACTGTCGATGTTAACATCGCCGACAATCTCTGTTTCCCCATCATCGCCGCCGCAGCCGTTAAAGATGGATTCGGCTTCTTGACGTTTTGATTATTTTCTTTCTTTTCCTTTTTTTCAACTTTCTTCTTTTTAAACGATCTTTGGCCGTCCAATGCTTCGTCATCGGATGACAACGGGAGGCCAGCGACGGACCAGTCTTCTTCTTGTCCCTCGTCGCCGTATCCGAGACCATCGTCGTCCACGATGAATCCACGTGCCTCTTCCCGGCGACGCGCCACCAGCGCGTCGTACTCGTCTTCCTCTACGGTGTCGTATATCGGATCCTCTAACTTGATGTCGTATCCTCCGGATTCTCCGGATCTACGTCCGCCACGACGCAGCGCCCTGAGCCGTTCCAAGGCTCCAGCTCGGGCCGACGCCTCCGCTCCTCGGCTACGGCGCCTTCCAGCTACTATTGGCTGCTCGTCTGTCATCTCAATGTTCTCTCAAGATTGATTGTCTGTCGCTCGCTGTTTTCTCTCTAGGGTTTTGATGAGAGAGAAGGGAAAATGGTGCAAAATAGCGGGAAAATGTGAATTTTGGCGGCAACGAGAGTTTTTATTTGATTCATTTCCTTTTTATTTTTAATCATTTTTAAGTCGTCGACTTCGTATTGAAATTATACAATTAAATTAATAAATTTATTAAATAAAAATATATATTATAATTTTATAAGTATATGACATATTATAATAACCTATTAAAATAAAATAAAAACACAATTAAATTATCTACAATTAACATAATATTTACAATTAATTTTTTTTATTATATTATAAAACTAAAATATCTCTACAATTTTATTTATTATTAAATTATAAAATTAAAATAATAATTTATTAATATGAAAAACGTATTATAATATAAAAAAACATAATTCGCTTCATATTAAAGTTAAAAAATTAAATTAATAAATATATTAAATAAAAATACATATTATAATTTTATGATAATTTTGTTGGGGTTTCGGGCGATAGGCGCAGCAGAAACGCGATTCGGGCGAAATCGTAATTTAAAATTTTTTCAAATTATCGAATAAAGTATTCAATACCTAATATGAATAATTTATTCATATTTCACCTGAACATATTTATTCGATATCAAATAGCGACATAAATATATAAGAAACGTCGCAAAACTTTTACGAAAAACGTTTTTCCACAAAATGACTCAAAACGCGTTTTTGACAAAATCGACCACCCAACACTTATGGAGACTGCCCAAGTCAGCCCCAATAGTGTTAGGGCAGTTCATGGGCTGCCTGAACAGTGGCGAACTCATTGTTTGGACAGTCGTTATCCGGTTAGCTCAAAAGTCACCCGGTAACACCGTTTTTCGATGTTTTTGCTTATTTCAACTCCGAAACACTTTCCGGCAATTGTTCCAACTCCCAAAACACATCCAATACATTCATATGACATCAAATTCATCACAAAATTTCCAGCTTATTCAGATCTGATCCAGAAACCGAAATTACCAAATTTCATGCTTTAAATCCAATTTTCAAGATTAATCCAATTAATCCACAACACCAATCAAAGTCACCACACATGAAGCACCCAAGAACAATTATAGGTGTTACCATAATGGTCATAAGACTATAGAATGACAACATGTCATCAAATGAACAAATTGGACCAAAATTATAATAATTTCATCCAAATATACTTCACACATGCACACAAGCTTCCAATTCATCCACCACAACCAAAAGCCCCAAATTTTAAGGAACCAAAAGGAACACTATACCATTCTAACAATTCAAGAAAACAATAAATAAATTTCCAAGCTTAATGATTAATGATTACCTTTTAATCTCCAATTTCCTAAACTTTTTCATTTAATTTCCTTTCATTTTCTTCATGGTTTCATCAAACCAATCTTAGGGCATCTTTAGGAAGATGGTTCGACCATTGATGGGTTAAGATGAAGAAGAAACAATTTTTTTAATTTAAAAACCCCCATGACCGACTTTAGGGGCATTTTTATCCTTTTGGCAATTTAATCAAATTAAATTATAATTAACTTTATGATAACCAATCAAATTAGCACACATAAAGTATAATTAAATCATGTCATATGTTCCAATAATAATTGGACAATTTTCATAACATTTATGAAAAAAGTTTATTAATTAATCATTTAAATATTTAACAATTAAATATTCAAATAATCAATTAATATAATTATTATTATATATGTAATTTTATTTACAATAAATAACAAATACATATATTTATGGCATGTGTCAAAATCTCATTTGACGAATAATTAATGTGTATCTAATCGTATTATGTATCAAATACAAATACATAATAATTATTAAAGACCAAAATCTGATAATGCATGTGTTATCATTTAACCGATTAAACGATTCGAATTAACTCACTTAATCTGATGAAGTATGATGAATAATCTGTATTATTCATATCGCGTTGCCCAAGTGCTCAACGAGTACACTTCATATCGTGGGACTCTATAAGTTTATGTTTATCCATCATTAAATCAAATTTCGTGTCCATAATTCACCAACTCATTAATTATGACGACCACAGATAATCTCGCTAAACCATGTAAGTCGAGGTCATTGCATACATATAATCCCTCAATCACAGGCTATCCATATTATACACGTGATATAGATAAGAATGTCAAATTTGTTCAGTAGAACATAGTCGACTTTCAATTTACGATCTATAAATAACACTCGAAACTGATTTCCGAAGTTATACCACAGCCATGGATTTACTAGATCGTAAACATGTGAGGATGTTTATGCCATGTATACATGACTGACGGATCCTATCTTGATACGCACTGGATATCATGAGCATCAGTCCACACCCAACGAACAGGCGGAGGTATGATCATGAATAGATTGGTGAAGTGACTGCCATCAAAGTGTGGAGGATAACTCATATATCACACTATGGTATCTCAAGTCAAATGATCATTATGCTCGATTAAATCGAGCATATTCCTATTGACGTTGATGTACCATATATTAAGAAATCTTAAGTGAGACGTTCAGTGTATCAAATAAACACCTACATGTCTATACGAGTCTCATGGGACTCATGTTCATTGGGATAAACCATCGGACCAAGTCACGATATACAATATGTACTGGTCTCAGCGGATTTTACTAACTGACCCGTGTTAGTAAATATTGACCATAAACTTTATTTAAGGATATACATCTTATACTGTGTTTCCCAATGTCAATTACAAATTACGTTGTAACTACGCACTACATTGTAAATCATATGATCTTTGTCCAATATACATGTATCACTAAACCATATTTAGTTTCGATCTAATCAGGATCAGATATCTAATCGTAATTAGATCGAATAAGTGTATAAAAGACAATGGTGCTACCACTAAATTAGTAATATTATGGAAAATTGAATTGCTTGTATTTATGAATCGGACATAAATACGATCCGGATTGGCACTCTGAGCACCAACCCTAACAATTTCTCCCACTTGCTCTAGTGTCAAAGTCACCACACATGAAGTACCCAATAACAATTATAGGTGTTACAAGAGTGGTCATAACACTCTAGAGTGGCAACATGTCATCAAATGAACAAATTAGACCAAAATTACAATAATTCCATCCAAATATACTTCACACATGCACACAAGCTTCCAATTCATCCACCACAACCAAAAGCCCCAAATTTTAAGGAACAAAATGAACCCTAGAACCATTCTAACAATTCAAGAAAATAAGAAATAAATTTACAAGCTTAAGGATTAAGGATTACCTTTTAATCTCCAATTTCCTAAATTTTTTCCTTGAATTTCCTTTCATTTTCTTCATGGTTTCATCAAACCAATCTTAGGGCTTCTTTATGAAGGTGGTTCGGCCATTGATGTGTTAAGATGAATAAGAAATAAATTTTTTAATTTAAAAACCATCATGACCGAATTTAGGGGTATTTTTGTCCTTTTGGTAATTTAATCAAATTAAATTATAATTAACTTTATGATAACCAATCAAATTAGCACACATAAAGTATAATTAAATCATGCCATATGTTCCAATAATAATTGGACAATTTTCATAACATTTATGAAAAGTTTATTAATTAATCATTTAAATAATTAACAATTAAATATCCAAATAATCAATTAATATAATTATTATTATATATGTATTTTTATTTACAATAAATAACAAATACATATATTTATGGCATGTGTCAAAATCTCATTTGATGAATAATTAATGTGTATCTAATCGTATTATGTATCAAATACAAATTCACAATAATTATTAAATGACCAAAATCCGCTAATGCATATATTATCGTTTAACCGATTAAACGATTTGAATTAACTCACTTAATTCGATGGAGTATTATGAATAATATGTATTATTTATATCGCGTTGCCCAAGTGCTCAACGAGTACACTTCATATTGTGTGACTCTATAAGTTTATATTTATCTGTCACGAAATCAAATTTAATGTCCATAATTCACCCACTCATAAATTATTGACGACCACAGATAATCTCGTTAAACTATGCAAGTCGAGGTCATTGCATACATATAATCCATCTGTCACAGACTATCCATATTATACCTGAGATATAGATAAGAACGTCAAATCTATTCGGTATAATATAGTCGACTTTCAATTTACGATCTCTAAATAACACTCGAAACTGATTACGAAATTATACCACGGTCATGGATTTACTAGATCGTAAACATGTGAGGATGCATATGTCTTGTACACATGAGTCAGGACTGACAGATCATATCTTGATACGCATTGGATATCATGAGCATCAGTCCATACCTAAAGAACAGACGGAGGTCTTGTTGGGGTTGGTGCTCAGAGCGCCAATTCGGACCGTATTTATGTCTGATTCATGAATACGAACATCCCCTTATTCCATAATATTACTTATTTATGGTTGCACCTCTTGTTCTTATATACACTTCGATCTGATTACGATTAGATTGAAACTAAATGTGGTTTAATGATATGTATATATTAGACAAAGGCCCGATAATATATAATGCAGTACACAATTACAAAGATTCGGACCGTATTTATGTCTGATTCATGAATACGAACATCCCCTTATTCCATAATATTACTTATTTATGGTTGCACCTCTTGTTCTTATATACATATTCGATCTGATTACGATTAGATTGAAACTAAATGTGGTTTAGTGATATATATATATTAGACAAAGGCCCGATAATATATAATGCAGTACACAGTTACAAAGTTAGTTTGTAATTGACATTGGGAAGTGTCACTGCTATATGTATATTATCAAACATAGTTCATGGTCAAGATTTGCTAACACGGGTCGGTTAGTCAAATCGGTTGAGACCAGTACATGTCGTATATCGTGACTAGGTCCGATGGTTTATCCCAATGAACCATGAGTCTATGGAGACTCGTATAGACGTGTAGGTGTTTATAGTGGATAAACACTGAACGGCTCACCGAAGATTCTTAATGGATGGTACGCCAACGTCAATAAGAATCTTATCGGGTTGAGTAGCATAGTGGTCCTTCGACTTGAGACACCACTGTGGATGTATGAGACATCCTCCACACTTAGATGGCAGTCACGTCACCGATATATTTAGATCAGACCTCCGCCTGTTCGTTGGGTGTGGATCGATCCTCAGGATATCCTGTGTGTGTCAAGATAGGATCCGTCAGTTCTGTGTACAGAGCATAGGTAGTCCATATATATTTAGCAGTCTGTTAAATATGTGGCCACAGTATACATCGGAAGTAAGTTCCGAGTGTTATTTAGAGATTGCTAATAGATACGTCGACGAGATAATACCTATAGAGATTTGACGTTTACATCTATATCTCTGGGATTATCTGGATACCTGTGACGGAGGGATTATACGTATGCAATGACCTCGACCTGTATGATTCAGCTAGTTTATCCGTGATCGTCATAATCTACGGGTGGATAGATTATGGACATGAAATTGGATTTCGTGACGGATATACCTGAATCTAGAGAGTCTCAATAATGAAACATACTCGTATAGCACTAGAGAAACATTTATGAATAATGATGATTATTTATAAATCGTTTAATCGTTAAATGAAAAATACATGCGAACGGGCCGAACCGTCATTTCCTAATTAATGTGTATTTGTATTTAATATATGATATTATTAAATACACATTAATAAATAGTCAAATAAAGGTATTTGACATATATCATCAATATATGTATTTGAGATATTTAAAGTAAATATAATACATATATTTGATATATTTGTATTTAATTAATTATTTAATTATTTAATTGTTAAATGATTAATATAATTAAAATATAAATATCTCACCAAATGATAAAGTTAGGAAATGATTATAAGTGTAAATGTTTGACTTTACATTAAAGGAAAAGGTTGTCAAATTGAATTTGACTTCCTTGGATATTTATTTTAATTGTTAAAATTGAAATTTCCATTTCCTTTATTTATTTGATATTTTCGGCCAACACTTATAAATATAATAGTTATATTTTTCTAAGTTGCATTTGTTGACTTAAAATAAATATCAATAAAGTCGTTATTAGATATTTGTATTAAGTTAAGCAAATTAACTTGAAATGAAAATGAAATGTAATTTGGTATTTATTTATGGCCAATTCGGCCATGGCCTTCTTTGGGCAAGTATATATTGATTTCATTTCATTTGAAATGTTAACCTAACACACTTTAAAGAAAAACTCCATTAATTGAAGCAAAGGAAGCTTGTGAGAAAGAAAGAAGAAATCAAAGAAAGCTTGGATTTTAGTGAGTTTTTCCAACTTGCTATTAGAAAGAAAAATGTTCCTTAGGATCTAGGCTTTAAAATATGATGTTCTTAGGTTATTTCTTTCTTTATTCCTTGTGTTTTTGTTGATGGAAGTTTTGATGGAAGTGTTGAGCATGTATGATGAAGGAAGGTTGTGATTATTGTAGTTATAAGCTTTCTTTTAAGGTTTTTGGAAACCATGTTACTAATCTAGAGTTGTTGACCCACTCTTAGATGACCTAGATTTGATCTTGAGTTGTTTCATTGTGTTGAGACTTTGATTGGATGGAAGAAAGATGATTGAAGTGTTGTATTTAACCAATTTGGTCTAATTTGTCCAATTTGATGAAATTGAAAAATTAGGGTTCATGACCAATTCCAAATTTGGGGCTTTTCATATATGTTGTGTATTTGGATGTGTATATGATGCATATAAAGTTTCATGTTGATTGGATTACATTTGGATGTGTTTTGAGACATGAAATGACAAAAGGCACAAAATGCCCACCATTGGGAGCATTCGGCCAAGGATGATAAAATTTGGGGATTTGGTTGCTTTTGGTGTTTTGATGTTTTGAACATGCTAAGTTCATCTTAGAAATTATTTAGAATCATTCAAAATTGATTATATCAATTCGGACTAAAATGGACAAAATACCAAAGTAAGGGTAATTCGGTAATTTCACTTGAATATGATTCATTTGAAATTTTATTTCATAATTTGATTATTGGAATATTAAATAAATATGTTTATTTAATTAATCCGAGAAAAACTTTTTGAAATCGGAAAATACGATTTTCCACCGCTTCCGCTGCGTTACCGGATTAGCCCCTAAAAAACCCCTACAGGTCTGATCATGAATAGATCGGTGACATGACTGCCATCAAAGTGTGGAGGATAACTCATATATCTCACTGTGGTATCTCAAGTCAAATGACCATTATGCTCGTTCAACTCGATAATATTCATATTGACGTTGGTGTATCATTTATTAGAAAATATTTAGTGAGTCGTTTAGTGTTTATCAAATAAACACCTACATGTCTATACGAGTCTCCCGAGACTCATGGTTCATTGGGATAAACTATCGGACCAAGTAACGAGATACGACATGTACTGGTCTCGGTGGATTTTACTAACCGACCCGTGTTAATAAATCTTGACCAGAAACTTTATTTAAGGATATACAGCTTATAGTGTGCTTCCCAATGTCAATTACAAACTACGTTATAACTACGCACTACATTGTAGATCATATGGTATTTGTCTAATATACACGTATCACTAAACCAGATTTAGTTTCGATCTAATCAGGATCAGATATCTAATCGTAATTAGATCGAATAAATGTATAAAAGATAAGGGTGATACCACTAAATTAGTAATATTATGGAAAATTGAATTGCTCATATTTATTAATCGGACATAAATACGATCCAGATTGGCACTCTGAGCACCAACCCCAACAAATTCTATTATAACAATAAAATATATTATAGTATCATGTTAAAATAAAAAATTATTAAATTATTTACAATTAACATAATCTTTACAGTTAATTTTTTTATTATTAAATTATAAAATTAAAATATCTTTGTAATTATTTCTATTATTAAATTATAAAATTAAAATAATAAATTATTAATATGAGAAACGTATTACAATATAAGAATATAATATACTATTAAAGTAATAAACCTATTAATTTAATTAATTAATAATAATTATTATTAAAATATAAAATTAAATAAAGAAACCTATTATAATAAAAAAAAATATTATAATCTCTCATTAAAACAAAAATATAGGTGACACTTAATCTTTACAATTAAATTTTACAATTAATTTGATATTATTAAAATATAAAATCAAAATATATTTACAGTTAAATTTTTATTAAATAAAAAACCTATTACAATGAAAATACATATTATAATTTTATAAGAATTGTATTATAATAAGAAAACACATTATATTATCCTATTACAATTAAAAATACTATTAAATTATAAAATTAAATTAATAAATTTATTAAATAATAATCATGTTATAAAAATAAAATATTTTATATTATCCACACAAAGTGTAATGATAAAAGAAATAAAGAAATGAGAAAATATATGCTATCAATATATGAAAGATATTATAAACTCGCATAAAATGCGGGCTCTATGCTAATTTTTTAATAAAAATTAAATTAAATTAAAACAGATCTCTATATATATATACGCACTATATATATATATATAATATATGGCATTAGCATCGGGCTGAAGCCCCACATGTCAAATTTGGATTGTTGGATTTTGATCCCAACATCCCATATTCCACTATTGAAAAAATAAATACACATATTTTTTTCTCTTTTTCAATCGGCTCATGTTTGACTAGAGCATGCTCTAATATATTTTGTTGTAGAGCCCCTGACTCTGTAACATATAGTGAAACGAGTTGCTTGTATTTTTTAAGTTAATTAATTTTTTTATTATTTAATAATATCATAAATGATGTAAAGTAAAGAGTCATTTCTACTCCAACATAACATTTAAAATTATCCTACAGCTAAAGTTTAGTTAAGAAACAACTAACAATATAAACCGATTTATATAATATGTATTTCTCGTAATTCACATAAATCGAATTCCCACTTATAACTTCTTAAATAGATGAGGAATTATGAAACTAGTGAAAATAGATTTATGAATAAAATCATAACAACATAATTTGAACATTAAATTTTTACATTAACCTATTATATACATTCTAATATAAAGAAAATAAATGGATAAATATATTAAACTTTATAGATGCTCAAGAAAGAATCGTATAGCTCGAGTTGCTTGCATTTCGATTGTCTATGGACATCATAAATTATCGAATATGGGTCCTCAGGTCGGCAGTAAGGATTTAGTTCCGCATTAAGTTGTATGGATCCGGATGAGGATATTATCTGTGTGAATTCTTGAATAATTTAATCTGTACAGAAATTTGGACTTTTATTTTTTATAAATCTAAGTATATAATTTTAATAAATTTTTCATTTTACCTTCTTATTTTATATCCATATTCACTTGAATCAAAATTTTTGAAATTTAAATATGAATCCATATTTTCATGATCCATGCAAATATGAATTTTTCCAAATCCATGCGAACTCAAGTTGGATCCCAATAAAAATTCCCCATTAGAGTGGTGATATGGAGTGGAATGTTTAAAATTTTTGATATTGGATGAGTACGGAATTTGTAATCCACGTTCCTTCGCCATTTCTCCATTTTTTTTCAAATTTTATGTGAGAACTTAAATGACATTTGTCCGAACATAAAAAGATTTTAGTAAAATTTATAATTATGCCAATTTATTTGTCATTACTTTTTTTATCCTTATAGATTAAATTTAAAAAGGAAAATATATAAAACTAACCAACAAAAATATATCTATTTGCCCAAACGAGACACAATGTTGTTATTTGTATTTACAGCCACAGTCTCCAAAATACACACTTAAGTTGGTGTAAAATTTAGTGATTCGAAGTCAAAACTTCAGATCTCCGAAATTTTTAAATTTGTTATTTATTTTTTAGTTAAACACCTTTAATCTCCGAAATTTGAAAAAATATTTATAAAATCGGACATTCCTCATTTGTCTTCACTATAAAAATATAAATGTATTTTTATTTAATACAATATTGATTTTGATGCTGAAAGAAATAGTTAATTATTTTTATTGATACATATGATTTTTACATATAAGTTCGAAAATATTAATTGCTAATACATCAAATCTGTTTACATAAATTGAGATGACTCTTGAATTAGAATTTGGCTAAGAGAAATGCATTAGCGTCAATTGTGTCCACGTTCGCCATATTGACCGCATATGACTTGCACTGTTTGTTCGCATTGTAATGGTCTTCTATTTGTTTTCGGTCGTCCCGCTTAAACACGCTCATTTGAGGGCAATACATTCAAATATGCATTGAAAATCAGTAGTTAAAATTATTTTCGAATGTTTTTCCAATGAACACATAAATAATATTATACTTGATAACTCTTATGGCAATACCCAATAAAATTGGTCACCAACATGATAGATAGTTTCCGCATACGCAACTTGAAGGGTGGATGTCGTGTACATCTTACTCAAAAAA
Organism: Zanthoxylum bungeanum; assembly: GCA_019454045.1. Lineage (NCBI taxonomy): Eukaryota > Viridiplantae > Streptophyta > Magnoliopsida > Sapindales > Rutaceae > Zanthoxylum > Zanthoxylum bungeanum. The sequence continues at coordinate 665,190 of SKCR01036974.1, read as the reverse complement.
CTATAGCATTTGATTCTAACAATTGCACATACATGCAATGCGTGTACACATGGAAGTTGTTCTAAATCAAACTTTTTGCATGTACACGTCCACTCACTTATGTTGACAATTTCAATTATGCCTCTGCCACATACCTTAAACTCATAACGATCAGCTGGTGATGCGGACATTCGATGTGATTTCACTATAGGTTTCTCTATTTTTGCATGCGCCGATGAGGTCAATGAAATTACCATTTTTTTTGTAATGATGTTCTCATATAAAAAAAAAATCATATTTGAAGGGTCATCATAATATAGTTAGGTAAATTAAGCACCGAAAGTGCTCGAGCCTCTTTAAGTAATGCGTTCATACTTTCAATAATGTTTGTTATCATCGTGTTATATCTTCTGCTTTAAAACTCTGTATTTACCCATCTATTACACTCTATAGACTATTCTAAATGCCTTATTGTGTCTACATTAATATGCTAAAGTTTTTGAAGTTGCGCATCAAAGTTCTGACGTCTATATGACTTGGCAAAAACAAATTAGGTCATTATAAAGTTGTCCATATTATCTGGTCTCATTATGAACCCATTTTTAAGGTTCATATACACGTGGTGGATGCAAACATCATGAGGAGCTTGAGGGAAAATTATCATAATAGATTTATATATGATGTTGTGTCGATCATAAATGAAAACTATATTTGCCACATCTCTGATGCAACAACAGAGTTTGATCATAAACTAAATACATGATTGATCATTTTCGGAGTCCTTAATACCAAATGTCAAGAGGTATATCTAGTTATTTACATCATTGATAGTAACAACAAACAGTGATCCTTTATACATGCCTTTCAAAAAAGTCCCATCAAATGCTATTATTGGTCATATGGATGGTAAAAAAACCTGAATACTTTGACCAATTACAACAAAATAATAAAGAAACTAACTTTCCTCATTTGTATACTAATGAGTAACTGTCATGAGATTAATACTCTGTAATATATGTGAATACAATGACATCAATGCATACAACTATTCTGCATAACCTCGGACATCTTGCATTATAAATTTCATGGACCTCCATGTTTGGTTGCATGATAATTTTACTCATATTCATATTGAATATCACTCACAATATCTATTGGTCTAGCAATTATGTTGGCATCCAAAAATTTATATTTGATAATGTCACCAACATTTCAATTACAATATGACTACCTTCAGAACCAACATCATCAGAAGTACATGTGTGTGTCTTCACATATTCAACTACAATCCAGTTCGAGTTTTGGACTCCATAAATGCTATATGCCCGCACTTTCCAGTCACAAGATTGATAAGTACAGAGAGCTTCAAATCTTGTTGTCATCGGCCTGCTTACTTTGGTTTTAAATTGTATTATTACAACAATCAGAGTCAATTCTCAACGCAGCTTAAGTTTATAGGAGTAGCATTTACCCACCCCATTTCGCCCCCACCCGTTGTTGATATATTCGAGTCTTAAGACAAATCTGTGATATGAGAGAGACATCGACATGGATCCAGTCAAATATTAATGGGAACTTCTCGAACTGTTATTGAATGATCAGCCATATCACCTCCAGCAAACCCACCACTTGCCCATGATCCAAGGATATTTTCTCCATCTTTACCAGTTGTATAATTACCCCAAGGAGCTTCATCCGACATATAAATTGGAACTGGATGACTGACAATATTATAACTCGACGAATAACGACCTCCAGATCGTTGATCACCGCTAGCAGTAATCTTATCCAAACTCAAATATAGCTCGACCACAATATCTTGTCGAACAGTATTTGAGTGTAAATTTAAAAATCACTCACAATTCTTCTGACTACCAATTCCAATAACTAGACGTCGCTTCGAATATGACGAAATTAAACTTTACATACTGACTTTGTACTCAATTTGACTTCTCTGCAACCACACATATAGGGATGGCAAAATCCGGATCCGGACTCGGGTCCGGTTCCGGATCGAGTAAATATTCCCGGGCGGTTACCCGAATTGTTTTTTTTTTCTAATTTTTAAAATTTTAATTATATTTTTGTATATTTATATTTATATTTTGTCAATTTTATTAGTTTTATTTCAATTCTTTTAATTTTTTATTATATTCTATTATATATATATATATATAATATATATGCATAATATTCTATTTTTTTATTATAATTTTTTTTTTCGGACCCAGGTCTACCCGGTCCGGACCTGCGTTATCCCGGGTCCGGACTCGGGATCACCTGGGTCTTAATTTTAAAGACCCGGGTCCATGCGGACCCGGGCAGTGGCCGGGTCCGAGTCTTATTACCATCTCTACACACATACAGTATCTCAACTATCTGCTCATAATTTGTGCCCGCAACAACTAACTTTAAAAAATAGATCATTTCATGTATTAATCACTATCATTGTCTAATTTATCCCAAGGCCCATCACCATATAAAGTTATAAGTATTTATTTCATTTTACACTTAGGAGAATATGAAAAATTTCGGAAAATGGGTTGGCAAAAAATGCTAAGTGTTTGCAGTGAGAACAGATGGGGAATGTCTGATTATATATATATATATATTTTCACACTTCGGAGATCCGAATCAAAACTTCGGAGATATGAAATATTGAATAAAAAAATTAAAAACTTCGAATATCCGAATTTTACTCTAACTTCAATGTGTATTTCGGATAATCCAGATTTTTCGAAATATATTCTGGATACTGTGGTTGAAAATACAAATGACAAACGATGTGGCTCGAATGAATATCTTGTTTAGTTAATTTTATAAATTTCACTTTATAAATTCAATATTTTTACCATGAACCTAATTTCGTTACCCATTAAAATATTTTGTTCCCAAATAATTGAGTTCATCCAAAAGACATCTACTATTATTCCCTCATCTCTTATTCCCATTTCCATCCTTATATATTCTTAACGCGTGTTGTCAGTAAGTATATAAAACTTATATGTTAAATTAGTTGCTAATTGAATTAAAATAAGGGAAATGCTAATTTAAGGAAAGTTTTCATGGGAAAAATGAAAAAAATAATTAATATTTTTTAATTCTTTTACATTTCTCATAAAAAATAATATGAAAACTTTAATAAAATAGATTTTTAAGGAGTGATCTTATAACACTCGTTAATATCACCCTTAAAATAAAAATAAAAATCAACTAACGCTACATGAAAGTTTTAAAAACCTTTATTTTTAAATAACCAACACCTCGCTGATTTATCCCCCAATCACAAATATATAAACATCAACCAATTCAGGCAACCAACATATTTCAGTGTATTTTGTAGGTGACTATTATTTTTTCGCCATTTAAGAAAAACCAAGGAAGAGTGATGTTGTCTCATGACGTAACCGAATGGTTTTCAAGTATTGTATTTTGCTTGTCATATGTATTTAAATTTATAAAACTACCAAAAGAAAATAAAATAAAAGAAAAAGTAAGTGTGATATTTTTTTTCAGATAAGAAAATTGACAAAATTTAAATATAATATTTCATTCTATTATTTTATTCAAGATTCGAATCGTGATGATAAATTAAATAAAATTACTTAAAAATCATCACACGGGACGAACTAAGTGTGATGTTAGTGCGTCTAGTTTTGGGCAATAAATTTAATTCTTTACCATTTCAAGGTATTTGTTTAATTTAGTGTATTAATAGTGCTTGGTTGTTATAAATTGTGTTATTAAAATAGCGATGGGGTGGTTAGATTTTGGACTCATGGATTGTGTCTTTGCCTAATCATTTGATAATTGAGATGCGGAATCCAAAGTCTCTAACACTGCTAATTAAAATATCAAATTGTTTTTATCATTTATTTATTGATTGTTTAATTATTAATACTTATTTTCGGCCCTCACTAGTTGGTGGAATCCAAGATTGAAGAAAAATTGCCAAATATATTCCTTTGATGCCTTTAGCCAAATCGAGTCGCTTTCTTTAAAAAAAAAAAGAGTTGCTTTCTTAACTAATAATTAAATGCTCTCTCAAAATTGTCAGATTACCGAGAAACTACGTAGCAAAATTTCATGCATGTCAATTTATAATGGGTAATAAGATATTTGTATCCGATTTTCCCACACCCATATCTTATTAAATCATGAAGAAATTAAGATAGGACATCTACTATGTGTGGAAAGTATATCTAACAATTTAGATTATTATTATTATTTTTTAATTTAATACACGGAATATTTTAAAAAATATCCGAAGAGTTTCGGTGTCTCAACTAAGGGTGGTAGAAAAATCCGGGCCCGTGGCAAAAAAAGCCCGGGCCGGCCCTATAATAAAAGCCCGACTCGGTATCGGGCCCGAGTCGGGCTTTCTCAAATATATATATATATATATTAATATATTTGTAGTATTTTTATTTGTTTGTAATATTTAAATGTTAATTTATCATTGAAATTTGTGATTTATTGGTGAATTGTCTTTGCATATATTGTGAATGTATTTTGTATTTGTATATTTTTAATTTTTTTTAAAAAACGGGATAGGAAAAAATCCGGACCCGAACCCGACCCGACTCGGGCCGGACTTTTCCCGAGTCTGGAAGCCGGGCCCGACCCGGCAAATTAAAAACGGGTCCGGGCTTTCTAGTATTTAACCATACGAACGAACATAAATAAAGTCTCATCATGCCAGCTGCTATTTCTCCACTCCCTTTACTCTCTCTCTCCCCACAACATGCCTATATCATCAATTCCTCTTTGATTCTTTCAATAAAGAAAATGCACTTGCTTCTTTGCTGAATGCTGAGTCTTTTGATCATCACATCACAAAAAAAACACATCAGGTTTCATGACATGACTGACCGACTTTCAAAGCCAACCTCAATCTTTGGTCTACGTACATGGGTAGTTCTTGGTGTCTGTGTAGGAGCAGCCTTTGTGCTGCTTCTCTTCATCATCTCACTCTGGTTCACTTCAAAACGCTCCAAAACCAAACACAAGAAACCATCTTTAAACGGCACTGCAATAAATGCAATACCGGTGGTTTCCAAAGACATCCCAGAAGTGAGAATTGATCCAGCCTCACATCCTGCAGATTCGGCGGATCCCATCAATGGATTAGAAAGGCAGGCGCTGCTTTTTCCTTTAGAAGAAGAGAGCCCAACTGGGTATCATAAGATTCATGTTCAGATTGGTAAAGATAACAGAATATGTTATCCTGGGAATGGGAGTGGAGAGGCACGTGCTTTTGTTGGTGGTGGTAGTGGTAGTGGTAGTGGTGATCAGGTGGCTATGGTGACTGAAGTGTCCCATTTGGGTTGGGGTCATTGGTATACTTTGAGAGAACTTGAGGTTTCAACAAATAGCTTTTCTGATGAGAATGTGATTGGTGAAGGTGGCTATGGGATTGTTTACTATGGTCTTTTGGAGGATAACTCCAAGATTGCTGTCAAAAATTTGCTTAATAACAGGTACTTTCAATGCAACGTCAATTATTTATAACTACTTTTTTCTTAACAAATGTTGTATGATGGAATTATGGTTGATTCAATTTGTGATGTATCATTTTGAATGTTATTTACTTGCTTTGTTGATTAGTTAGTAAATGAAATGTTTGCCAAATAATAGGGGGCAAGCTGAGAGGGAGTTTAAAGTTGAAGTGGAAGCAATTGGACGTGTTCGACATAAGAATTTAGTGAGATTGCTTGGCTATTGTGCTGAGGGAGCACAAAGGTACTCTGCTCTTGCCTAATTTCCCTTTCTATTTTAGTCTTATAGTTCTGCTTCTGCATATTACTGTTTTAAAAGGCACTGGTGAGAAAAATTTCAAGTGGATAAGTTTTGTTCAAATTGGTGTATTTGTATAACAATGTTCTGATGATATTTTTTTTTCCCTTGTGATGCAGGATGCTTGTATATGAGTATGTGAATAATGGAAACTTGGAACAATGGCTTCATGGGGATGTAGGTCCTCAGAGTCCTCTTACATGGGAGATACGAATGAATATTATCCTAGGCACAGCAAAAGGGTATCATGCAAATCAAGTTAAATTTAGTTCAAATTTCATTTTCAGTCCCCTGCCTCTCATCTATGTGGTTGTCCTATGGTCCTAACTGAACTGTTTATGCAGGTTGAGTTATCTACATGAGGGACTTGAGCCCAAAGTTGTTCACCGTGATATAAAATCAAGCAATATTTTACTTGACAAGCAGTGGAATCCAAAGGTTTCAGACTTTGGCCTTGCCAAGCTCCTTGGTTCAGAGAGCAGCTACATTACAACCCGTGTGATGGGAACATTTGGGTCTGTGGGATCTAACTCTCTAATTTTCATTTTTGCTCTTGTGTGTGATTCTTTTATTTTTTGTCTGCAAAACCAATGGTAACTATCTGCCCTTGCAGCTATGTAGCTCCTGAATATGCAAGTACGGGTATGTTGAATGAAAGTAGTGACGTGTATAGTTTTGGAATTCTTGTTATGGAAGTAATTTCTGGGAGGAACCCAGTTGATTATAGCCGCCCTCCAGGAGAGGTTTGCTCTAAATTGTTAATATACATCTTTTGAGGATGATATTTTTGAATTATCCTCAAGGTTTGCTTCATTCCTTTTCCACTCTTCCATAATAGTCGAGAATTTTGCAGGTGAACTTGATTGAGTGGCTTAAAAAGATGGTTACTAACAGGAATCCTGAGGGGGTGCTCGATCCAAAGCTACCTGAGAAGCCTACTTCAAGGTCATTGAAGCGGATTCTTCTTGTAGCTCTACGTTGTGTGGACCCCCATGCACAGAAGAGACCAAAAATGGGTCATGTCCTTCATATGCTTGAAGCTCAAGAGTCTCCTTCCAAAGATGTACGTATCTAATTCAAGCCTACTAGTACATTTTTTTTTTCAAATTCGTAATAACTTCATCTAGTTTAGAACTTGATAGGTAGCATAACGATGTTTCTTCTTTCAATCCAATAGATCTTTCTGAATCATTTAAGACCTTCGAAATTTGAAGCATCCAAAGGGACCTTGAAATTCTTTTAAAAGATAATTAATTAGCAATTTAGCAAGAACCGAGTTCATCACTTTTAATCCAAATTTGTTGCTAGATACGATATATAGTTTACCATTTCTCTCTGCACTTAGTTCATTTTATGTAGTTTAAATTCAAGAAAGTCCAGGCCTTCCTCTCTCTAATCTCCTTTCTTTCTTGTGTGATTGGTTTGAATTATATCCCCGGGCTAGATGAAAACGATAAATCACTTATTTTTTTTCTAGATAGCTATAAATAATAACCTATCAAAATTTTCACCCTTTTGATGCTGTAGCCTAGCAACTCAATACAGGATCATAGAGCTGGAAGGGTCTCAGAAGGTGCACATCCTTATCGTGACAGTCCAAAGAACAGATCGACAGAGAAGTGGGTGACAGAACCAGGTGACAATAATATGTGTGAAACTGGAGTACATGCCAATGAGGCAAGATGGTAGCATCAAGAATTCCAAGAAGAAAAGCAATGAAAACTTAAAAACATCATTTGAAGTGGATCCAACATTATGCATTGCCCGTTGACTCATACTAAGAAGCCAGTTAATGTGCAGGCTAATTGCAATATCTAAGTTGTGGCTTCTGTGGCTGCGGTTGATATACCTTCAAGAAGAAATTTCAATTCGGAAGGGAAATCCCAATCAATGTATTTTCTAAGAGAAGCTAGGCATCTCATGATATTCAGAGTCCCATTGTTTGCTATTTTTTTTTTGAAAAAAAAACATTCCCGTATGGTTATTTAATGGACCTGTATCGAAATGTTAACAGTGTTTTTGCTCATAATATTTACACCTGGTAAATTAAGAGTGCAAGTTTACTGGTATATACATACCTACAGCTGGAACTTTTTCAATTTGATCACATTCAACGTGGTAACATGGCTTGTCGGTGAGTCAGTCCAATCTCCTAACATAAAGCAGCTGGGGATGTTTCCTTGTTCCAAAACTTTGGTCCCTCTCCATTGATAATGGTTAGCTGGTTAAGCCCTAATGCAAGTAAAAAGTGGAGCCTCTCTTTCATTTGGGTTAAATCAGTTGCTACAAAACAAGTCATTTTTGATGCATTTGAATGTTTCCCCACTAGATGTTGATTCATTAAAGAGAGTGGTCGGCCTTGGCAAGCAGCCATACAAATTCTTCAAACGCATCAGTTAACATTCAATCTGATTAGTCATTAACTCATCTTGATGTCAAGAGTATAAGCTAAGAAGTGAAGTTAGTTAAACAACATGAAATGATGAATAGGTGATGGGGCTTGCATAAGAGGAAAAATTATATTATGTTTCGGATGTATATGTCATATCTCTCACAATAGCTGGGTCCACAACTGTGTGAGACCCAACTGCTGTGAGAGAGATGTCATATACACCCGAAACATGATATACTATCTCGAGACTCATAGTGATAAGCAAATAAATATGCAGCCACCAGAACTTAAAGGTTCACTCCTTGACATTGAAAGATGTGACACCCTACCCTTCTCAATCATAGAACTATAGAAGGTGTCTATAATTCATGATCCCGTGTAAGGCAGGGCTCAGCTTCTCCATTTATGATTCTTTGAAAACTTTTGCCCCCACAAAAAAAAAAAGGTGGTCCAAGTATTTACGCTTTATAACATGGGCTGCTTCAAAAATATAGTCGGTAACTGTGTTTTTCTCGAAGCTCAAGGAGTCAAAGGGTAATAACATAAGCGGATTGACATGTAAACAAAGGAGATTAATTTCTGGGCAACCTCCAACTCCAAGCTTACAATATAGGAATTCCTATCAATTGGGGCACATGCATATGATCTTAAATCTTAATGGAAGTTGAGACCCTTGAGCTGTTTCTGCGGGGATACTTCAAGAAACAGGTTGAGGGCTAGATTATGAAGATGTAATTACAATCAAAAAAAGTTTTTTCAGCTGAAAATTAAGAGATTTCTGATACATAGGCTAGTCCAAGAATGAAAATGTTATCTACAAGAGTAAGGTAGCGTGAATGAGCTCTCATACCCAAAAATATAAATGAAGATACAAATGAACTGCTGATTTTGTCCAAAAAAATATATGCGGTTCAGAAAACAAAACTAAGGGAAACAAGAAATTCTTAATAATTTCACCATAATACCAGAGTCGATGTCAAAACTGTCCCAAACAACCATAATAAAACAGGTCTCCCATTCATCTGAGCAGTGTTTGGATTATCTTGAGAGGGATTTTGCGAGGAATCTGGTGTGGTTCCTGCAGCAGCAGCAGGAGGAGGGGGGGCAATCGAGGGAACGTCACATGTGCCGAAGGTAGCATTTGCCTGTCATAAATGAGAAAACAGGTCAAAACTACAGGAAAATTTTGAACTCTTGTTATTAATCAAGTCTTTCTAACCAGCACCAATAGTAATCTGCCATGGTTATTGCATTCACTACAGAATGATCTAATCTTGTGAAGGCAACACTGAAATGCCAAGTTAGCTAGCTGGTGCTATCAAGGAAATGGTTATCCTTGGCAAGTAATTGTATCAACATAATATATGTTGCGACAACTTGATACAATAGCAACCAGTGAGTAAAACGTTTTTAAACAAGTCTAAAAAGTTTTGCAGACATATGCTATTAGAAGGGTGGTGTATTTGTGCCTAAGAAGGTTGAATAGATAACACTTCAACAGATAATGTTAATAACAAACCTTGCAATAAGCTATACTGTCACATCCACAAGTAAGATGACCATTTGCCCCATCGATGGCTTCGGGTGCTCCTCCACCATCACTCCTCTGCAATGACAGATCAAACAATTTACCAAAAGATCTTTGATCAATTAGTTTTTGTGTGCCTTATTTTCTTTTTTCTATGCTGGAGAAGTTCTAATAAAATGGTCTACAATGTTCAGAACAGCATTAGTACCTGATAAAAATCAACAGCAATGAAGTTTGGCCACCGTTTACCAGATGCTTCATAGCAAGCATTCATCATCTTAGTTAAGGGAGCGGAGTTGTCCAAGCAAGCTTCTGTTACATTGGGATTAGTAGGAAAGTAGTTCTGAAGAAACAGTGATCTTGTATTTGTGTTCAGGGGAGGAGATTCAGCCCGGTTCTGACATGAACCCTCATTCATTCCCTCATTTCCATCTGCAATTCATTGATTTATAAATTTAGTTTTTCTTCCCAAAAAAATGGACATATTATCAACCATGCAGATGTCAGGCCAATCTTCAATCTTGTAGAAGTGCCAGATAACATAACAAAATGACGATTATTGGATGATCAAATTCTAGTAAGAAATGCATCTAATATTTGACTCCGCTGATCTGCTCTAGTTCTGTTAGTAATTTTCCAACTCCTCGCTAATGTCAAAAATCAGTGACTGGATAGGAAATCAATGGTTGCATTTGCTACCTCATGTGCATATATAACAACAAATATTTGATAGGTTTTTAAAATAATACTCACACTGATTTTCTACCACATATCTCCACTGGTAAGCAATCCCCTCAGAAGCTTCCTTGCTAGATTTAGAGGTGAAAACAACCAAACGCTGATTCTGCTTAACCATATCATCAACTGTTGGCCAATCTCCACCATTCTTTGGCATCTTTGATGCAGGAAACATGTAATTGCTTAAACCAGATGATTTAAAAACCTTTGTCAAGCCTTGTGAGGATGTCACATAATCCTCAATAAAAATGGTGACGATCTCAGATGGGTTTGCTTGCAGAAACGCTTGGATCTCTTTAAGCACATTAATTGCAGGTTGCTGTGAGATTAAAGTCATTTCATCATCACATCAATTTAACCAAGCATTGTTAAATTGAGGGAACGTATGTACTTACAAATGCAGTGAAGTTGAAACAATTGCCACCAGTGGAGTGACAAAGCCAAATATCATTGTTGAAGTCGTACATATCCAACATAAATCCTCTAACTCCATTCTACAAAAAGAATAAATGACTAAGCAGAACATTTCAGACAAGTTGAGTTTAATCTAATTCAAAGAAATTAACTTAAACTCATTCAAACCTTGATAATGGGGAAGTGATATTAACCATTTTGAACCATTGTAGTTTAATTTTAATTTAAACTTGAAAGTGCTCTAATTTAGAGAAAATAAAGCTTCCTCAGAAAAAGCAAACTTTCACTAAGAAACAGAGAAATCCATACTTATTGCTTATCAATATCAGGCATACTTTTCCCATTTAAACATGAAATATTTGATAGGTTGATTTCCACAGTCTAAAAAGGGAAATTCTGCCTCTGAAATAAAGGGTATGTCTATGTCCATTGATTCAGTCAAAATCATTGTAATTTGTTCATGACGAACTTAAAATGAAAATTCAAAAGCTAAGTTCACACTTATAGGAGACACCAACGAAAATATGTAATCAATCGAGTTGGTCAGCTTTCTCTAATCTTAAATTTGAATCAAAACCAACTAACCAACCAACTTGGCCAGAATGCTTAAATTTCAACTAAATGGGGATAAGGAATTTAATCTTTTTGTACCATTTTGATTTAATTCAGAGAAATCCATACATAGTTCATATCGGCGATATCTTAAACTTTTTACAAACAGAGAAATTCACAAATATCAGGCATACCTTTCCCCATCTAAACATGAGAAACCATGAGAAGTTGATGTTGACAGTGTAAAAAGGAAAGTTCTGCCTCCGTAAAGGGCTACGCCAATTGATTCATTCAAAATCATTGAATATGACAAACAAAAAAATAAAACTTCTAAAGCTAAATCCACACTAATAGCAGACTGCATCAGAAACATGTAATCAATCAAGTCGGTTAGCTTTCTCTAATCTGAATTTTCAATCAAAAAGCAACAACTAACCAAATTGGCAACTAGAATGCTTAATTTCCAATTAAAGGGCAACTGAAAAAAGTAGATAGGTCTGAAAAAATTAAGAGTAGCACCCACATGGCTTCTCTCGCCAGCAAAACAAAAATGAACATTTACATACTTTAAGTTGATTGGTGACGGTATCTTCCTGGTTCCTGGGAGAAACAAGAATCGGTCCAATCGCCGGTCTGGCTCCCAGAAGAGAATAAGAGTTGTGTGTTGTTAGCCATGAGTATTTGTTAAATGGCAATCCTTTCACCTAATCAAAACCAAACCCACATGCAGAAACAGATTAAACGCCACTCTTTAACACCCAAAAATCAAAATTTTAATCTAAAAAAGGGGGCAAAAAACGTTACTTTCGATGTGGGACTAATGGGTTGGATCCTGGCACATCTTGATCGAGTGTTGCCACTGACAGGACAAGTTTGACACGTCAATCCGGCGTCGCAGACACTGTTAGAAGAACAAGTCTCTCCGATCTTGAGACTGAATGAACATGTTAAAAGATATATCGTGATGAATAGAAGTTGGGTTTCGAGATTCCTCATAAACTTTGAGCCCTGCAACAGATAGAAACAGAGTGCGCATTGAGTTTTAAAAAAAATTAAATAAAAATAACAAAAATAGAAATTAAAAGAACTTTTGTAAAAACAGATTTGCATGCCTTCATTTCAGGATCTGTATTTACTGTACGAGCCTTCAAAGAGGTATATATGGATTTTAAGAGAGTGGTTTGATCTTCGAACACTGACTTTACTTCTGTTCGAATAACCAAACTGAAGCGATAATAATTTTATACGAGTTTGGTAAGAGAGGGAACGTGAACAATTTTACGTTTCTTTGTGACGTTTTATTTCGCCACGGTATGCTTTTTCTTGTCGTCTAGCGGTTTTGTCGTTGTTTTGTTTATACATAAATAAGATTTGGTTAAAGATTAAAGACCACTCTAATTGACATTGTCTTGTTATCTATTTGTGTTCTTGTTCAAAGTACGAATCTTTAAAATGCCCCTAATTTTAAATGTGAAATTAGTTTTTTATTTGTACACTCAAATGAAATCAATCTTTAAATATTTTTAATTAAAAAATGAGAGGAATAATCTTTCTAGAAACTCCTTCTCGATGTCCTCTGTCCACTGGGATTTTTTTTTTTTTTTTTATTTTTTATTTTAGGGTTATTTTTTTAATTTGAATCATTCAACAACTTATTAAAGAAGAAATTAAAAAAACATTTATTCTTAAAACTTGTTGTTTTTGCAGGGTTATGTACTTTTCTTCTATGACCGAGTTGTTCAGAGAAGGAATCTGATTCCATTCTTTTTTCTTAATTGAATAATTTTCAATATTTGAAGGGCACATGTGGCTTGGGAAAGTATTGCATGAAAATTTAATTACGCAATTGTTGGATTGTTAAAATTATCATTAATATAATCCATTAATTTATGCACATGATTATTTCAGCATCAGCTGGTTGTCATACTTTAATTGATTTTATATGTCATCAGAAAATTAACATAAATGATTTGGATATGTTCAGTGACCAAGCCAGGATCAAAGAAACATATTTTAAATCAGTGTTATTGTCATTAGTAAAATGGATAAAATAATTATTCCTGTATAATATTTTACTATTGTAAATGTAAAATTTTATAATAAAATGTAATTTTTATAAATATATAATAATAAAATGTTACATCACGATATTTTTTTGTATATATTATAAATTAATAACTCTTTAAATATAATCTTTTATACTTTGAAGTTCAATCTAAAAAATTAAAAATCACTTCATTTTCATATATTGAGTTTTTCTGTTTTTGACATGTATTGAGTTTACAAATGAAGGTTATCAACCTGACTTTCTACAAAAGTGGGCCGTTCAGTAAAATATTGTTGCGTCTTTAAAATGGAGTCAACAATCAAATTTGGACAATTAATATTTCTCATTAAATAAGATAGCTCTGACCTTAACACTCCACCAATCAAATTGTTCTCTCATTTAATGAGAGATATTAGTTGTCCAGATTTGATTGATGGAGCACGAAGTGGAGCACAATTGATAGGATAGAAGATTTGGACTCCTTTACATATGGTTTTGTTTCCTGTACTTCTCAAGAGAACTACTGCGACTTTCTAGCGTTGATCCGCATTTATCAAGACCTTTCTACTCTTTGAATTCATAACAAAATACTTAATACCCTTATGCCATTTTCAGTGTTTTTTTGAAAAGGTTAGAAATCATGCTGTTAAATCACCCGATTGGAATTTAAGCAGAGTAGGTAAAATATATGACTGTCTCATACTCTTACAAAAAATACATCATTTGGATTCGAATCTAAGACTTAAAAATAAAATCTTAAACGATACAATAAAAAGTCACGCCCCTTTAAGACTTTGAGTGCTTGTTATCCATACTCAAACACTAAAAAAATCGACAAGAAAGTGATTGTTATTCATTTTGGACGAAAGATGATGGGGACTATGATTAGGAATAACTTAAAAATTATGTAGCATTATATATCGTTTGGTGGAGTGTTTATAAACTAATGTTTAAATGCTACACTAAATATATAATTAACTTTGACTTATATTATCACAAAATTATAATATTATAACATGAGATTATTCTTATACGCTATCTTATACTTTAATTTTTATTCCACAACTTATAAAATAACTTATACTCTCATTGGAATACAATATGCTAAATTCAGCCTTAGATGTTAAGGAGAAAAAAAAAAATCAAAACTATATAGTTTTGAAGGTTAATTTATCATTCTTTTGTATCAATATAATTGCTCTTATCTTATGACTAAATTATACTAACTTCATCCATGAATTTATTTAGGGTGGTCCCCACACAAGCGATTCACTAAATTTGGACCAAAATTAAGGATCCCAAATCTAAAAAAAATAATACTCATTTACGATAAGGAAGCCAAAAAAAATTATTTTTAATACTTTAAAAATTCATATAGGACCTCTCAAAATTGAGAGCCGCCCCTAGTTTTGGTGCCACTCTCTCTGTTACCGAGCTTGAAGCACTGAAAAGATTTCACAGGTTATGTTCTTCAACCCGAGATCGTCCTATTACAACTCACACAACTCAAACTTTTCAGTTTCTTGGCCTGAGTTCCTTGTCCTGGTGCATGGCCGGTGTCACGGGCCAACTTTTTCCTTAACGGAAAAAGGGCTCGTGCGGCACTTACCACGGTCCCGTCCCGTGTAAGTCAGCCTATCTCCAGCCTCCTCTCCCAAATTCTCATTGTTGGGGAGGGAACAGACCCGTAATTTTATTGATTTATGAAAGCTCACAAGCTATCTCAACGCTTACTCTAGCGGGCCCGTTCAACACCGGGACCCGGTACTCGAATAGCACAACCAGATATAAAATATGGCATTTTTCCGCCAACTCAATCTCGACAATCCATCATTGTCCAACGTTGTCTAAGGGCGAGAGGGGTCACGGCTAAAGCCCCAAGACCACCGAAGCCCCCTTGGCCACACCAAGGTTCACCTAGGTTTCCCCCCTAAGGAGGTTTTAAAGACATTGCACATGTCTCACCAGTATACACACTATGCGCTTGAGTTGTCACACCCCCCTCTAAAATCTATCTTAAGAGGAGTTTTCAGGAACTCTTCCGGGCATCCAGTAAGCCCCCTAATAAGCGACTTTGGGTTAAAATCTCGTCCCTAAATGAGCTCGTCTTGATGGGTTTCCACAACACCCCCACTTTAGCGGAAAAGACCCAAAAGTGGGCCTACTGCCAAAATCTCCCGGCAAATCTCGAAATCCAACTCTGGGGCTGATATTTTCCCAGTACAAGGGACCATAAGATTCACTTTGGAACTTAGTCCCACTCGATTCGACACCCCGGGTCGTTAGCTCCTTCACAATGCACTGATTTAGGCTAACGACTAGCGGCAAGCTAGCGTATCTCAAAATCTCCCGCCAAACTTCTGAACGGGACCCCACGGGTGAGAACTTCCCAGTACATCCACCCCTAAGAGTTACTTAGGGCTTGGATCAAGCTCAATCCGGCATTCCGAAATATAGGCTCCTTCACAACGCTGCACAACTAGGCCTGCTCCTAGCGGCAAGCGAGCACGTTACTAAATCTCCAGGCAAACTTCCGAATAAGGCCTCACGGATGGAAACTCACCAGTACAAGGGTATATAAAGGGTACATATAACCCTTAACGACCTTAAACCGATGTCCCGAGACATGAGCTCCTTTGTAAAGTGACTGCACGTCCTAGTCTGATCCTAGGACCGTGACAGCCGGCATCAAATTATGGAGAAGACGTTATAAATTTGGACCACAGCCAATTCATTAGACAACACTTTTAAGTCCAATTAAAGATTATTTGAATCAATAACTTGCCAGCAATTAAGTCCACTAGAAATGGGATCTGGACACTGTTGAAGATAATGGGTAAGAGCTGCACCACACAGCTTATGCATTAATCAGTGGCCTCAGGTGTTTGATACAAGTCACTAAGTGTTTGTGGAAATGACAACATTTGAATCATGGAGTGAAAGTCAGCCTATGATCAAGATACTGCACAGGCCACAGGTCATGATTGATGACTCATTCTTCAATGTAATAGAATCTCTAATGATAAAAACAATGATTGAATTCAGACCATAGATCTTAGTACTATGACAAATGTATTTCTTTGGCTGTAAATTAACTTGTATAAATGATCAGCATTGTAATGCTCCAAATGCTTTCATCTACTGTATTTTTACAAATTTAAACTGACAAATTAATCCCACCAAAGCTCTGAACCCTGGCATTGTCTACGATGCAACATCTGAGTGCAATGAACTACAAACCAACACAAAACCAAATCATTACCAAGTGATCTCATGAAATCCCATTAAACGGTCTTTGGATCTTAATTGCCCTTCTTTCATTGCTTTCTTTAATGATTACAATTCCAATCCAAAAGGAAAAAGTTGTGAGAGAATTTTGGTCTTTGGATCTTGATCAGTAATTATTATCATAATATGATGCAACTTATTACATCAGTAATAGTTTATTATTTTTATTCATATAAACTTGCTTGAAATATGATATGATATCTCATTTCTCAACCAATAACATAATTTAAAGTTTTGAAATCTACCATCAGCCTGTTTCTTGACACGTGTAAACTGATGATCAGCTTGGAATATCAGATAAATGCGCATGCTACAAATTCTATAGCTTGAAAATACAAATAAATGGCATGTCAAGCACATGTCATGAGCAGAAAATCTGATTTCACTGACTGTCTAAAGAGCAAGCAACTCGTGCAGGGTCTTAATATTGGCACCTAGTAAGTGCAAAAAGATACAAACATTGGCTGTTTTTTTAGGCTGAAACATTGGCGGTGGATCATTTGGAAATCAAAATCAACCATATATAGAAGCAGGATTCAAGAATTGTCTCCATATAACTGTAAGAGTTTGCATATCAAATAGAGAGAATAGTCCCACATCTAAAAAATAAATGGGATATGAAAGATTTATAAGTGTTATCTAGACACTTATATTAAATTGGAAAGAGCAAGACTTGGGCTTGAGCTTGGCCTTGCGCTTGGATGAGTGTGATTGGCTTGGTATTAGATTTAATTAATATATATTTAATTAAGTCATTAATTTTCTTACTCCTAACACTTGATCATCAACTGCTTTTCCTTTTTTCGAGATTGGTCTCTTTATATATTGCAGAGTTCCATAGAGACATAGATACCAAAAATCCTTATGATCCTAGAAAGCAAAAACATCAAGTGAATTCGCCTGGGGTCGAATTATTCAGTGCAGAATTTCCACTTGCAGATTGTTGAATCCTGGTAGCAGACGTCCAACGAACTACAAGTACAATAGTAAGGGCGAATTTCTGCTATAGGGTATAGTCTGTGTACTAACCTCAATCTATACAAGTCAGTTTAATTATTGATTTGAATTATTTATATTGTAAGACTCAATTTCGATTTCCGTTGTTGATTTTGATTACTTGCTTTGTAAGTTATTGTATTTAGTTTATATTTTATTTACAAGTTTCTATTTCAAATTTTTTATTTTTATTTTATTTTACATTCGTTGATTGTTCTTTAACAATAACTTCAGACGGGTCCCCAAGGGGTGTGGCTTGGTGGTGTAGGGTCCAGGATCTCACCTTGATGTTCTGGGTTCGAATCCAGGGGGTGCACTTCTTGTAAGAACCTGTGACAGCCGGTGGTTTTACTTGCGCCGCGGCCCAGAATGGGTGATTTGGTGGCGGAGTTTCCATCGTTTCAAAAAAAAATAATAATAAATAAATAACTTCAGACGGTCGATGAAGCAGGCAATGAGAAGTCTGATTTCCAGTTATCAACAATGGCTACGCCGCTAGTAATCCTTGTATACATTTTTTTGTCCTCTGCCACCTCTCTCTTCATTCACACAACCAGATACTTGTCAATCATGCCTAAGGTCTTCATGGACCACCACAGATGGTATTCTGCCACAATTTCTTCTCTTTCACATGGCAATGAATTAAACCATTAACCATATATAAACTTACAACAATGTAATTCATGTATTTTCTGCAAGATTTTCTCCATTTGAGCTCAATGTACTTAAAAAATCCCCTCGCTGTATATCTTCAATCGGAGACTTAGCCTGTCACAGTTGATACAACACACACACATACACACGGTGATTTCTTGGCCTAAGTTTGGCCTTTGGTGCAGGGGCAAGCACTGAGTTAGGCAAACATGTGATTATAGGTTTGGTGGACTCTGGAATATGGCCTGAGAGTAGAAGCTTTAGTGATGTTGGAATGAGTAAAGCTCCAGCCAGATGGAAAGGAAGATGTGTGGAGGGAACTGGTTTCAATTCTTCAGTATTGTTAGTTCCAGTTTTATTGGCTTATATCCGTGACAAAACAAGTTCAGTTGAGTTGTAATCTGTCGTGAAGATTGGTGTGCAATTGGAATGGTTTCTGGATGTTGTGCATCAGACATGCGTTCGTGGTGCGTTCGTTGCAGTGTTCGTTTGTGGGTTCGAACGTGTTGCGTTAGTGGCACGTTCTTTATTGGGTTCGAACGGGAGCATTACAAGAGTAATCGTTCGAGTCTCGTTCTTGTTGAGTTCGAACGAGGTCATTCTAGAGAGCTCACGTTCGTAGTGCGTTCGATTGGCGTTCGAACGAGACTTTACAGAAAAGGCGCGTTCGTGTTGCGTTCGAGTAACCGTTCGAACGCGACTGCGATCTGAACGTGTTTTTGGCCTGCAAAACCCTAGCTTTTCACCCTACCTATAAATATAACACTTAGCCGCCATTCTCATTAGTTGAAAGAGCTGAAACACTTTTCCCTTGAGCCAAATCTCTCAAAGCTTTCAACTCTCTTTGATTTCACCTTGAAGACTCTTTGAATCTCATGTCTTCTTTGTTAATGGTGAAATCCATTCTTTGATAAACCTTCAACACAACATAACCCAAATTTTCTAATCCTTAAGAGTTCTTTAGGAGGAAGTTTGGTAGTCGGAGTTCCGGCGTTCGAAGTGATACAATCTACTCAGAGACTTCAGAGGTTCTGAAGAAAACGTAGGTCGCGGACTTAAGGAGTTGCCTTGAGTTCTTGCAGTCTTGAGGTACTTGAGTCGGTGAAGTTGTCACCATGGGTCTTGACCATCGCTGTAAGTTTATCTCTATATAGTGGATTGGGCTGGTAGCCGATATACCCGGAGTGGTTTTTTACTCGGAAGAGTTTTCCACTTCGTCACCAAAATTATTGTGTTGATTTGGTGTGATTGATTTACCTTTCCGCAATTTACATTTCGTATTAAATTAATATTGTGGAATTTATTGTTGTTGGGTTGTCGTTGGTTGTTGATTTCCCATAGACACATTAATTATGACTTGTCTTAATTAAGTGTGATTATTTCCGCATAGGGTCAGAACTTTGGATAACCCCGAATTTTCAATTGGTATCAGAGCCTGATCTCGGTCCTTGACCCATTAGCTATGGAGCGTAGTCAACCCTTGAATTGTCGGTCATTTTTTGATGGCACAGAATATTTACATTGGAAGGTTCGCATGAAGGCGTTCCTTAAGTCCTTAGATGAGAGGGTCTGGATGACTGTTGAACACGGGTGGAAACCTCCCGTCGTTGTTGTTGATGGGGTATTTTCCCCTAAAGATAAATTGACCTGGACCAATGACAAATTTGATGCTAGCAATAGGAACAACAAGGTTGTTAATGTCATACATGGTGCTGTTTGTTCTGCTGAATTTATGAGAATCTCTATGTGTGAGATAGCCAAGGATGCTTGGGATATCCTGCAGACTGTGCATGAGGGCACATTGTCTGTTAAAAATAGTAGACTCCAAGATCTTGCTACTAGGTTTGAGGTCGCTAGAATGAAGGATGATGAGACCTTTGATCAATTTTATGCTGAGATTAACGATATCATTAACTCAAGCTTTAACCTAGGTGAGACTATTCATACCAATATGATAGTTAGGAAAATCCTTAGATCCCTTCCTGATAAATTCATACCCAAGATTACCGCCATCGAGGAAAGTAATGACCTCGATAAGCTTGATTTGGAAGAACTCGTAGGAAAATTGCAAGTTTATGAGAAAAAGCTTCCTGGTTATAGAGAGCAAAAAACATTTGCGATGAAAATCGCTAAGGAAGTTGTGCATGATTCGTCTAGCGATAATGATACCTTTACGGATCGTGATTTGGCCTTGTTTACAAAGAAGTTTAAGAAATTTCTTAAACTTAAGAAGATTGGTCATAGCAGAATACAGATAGGGAGGATGAGCCTAGAGAGATTAGGCATAGCAGGAGAGAGTCTGGAGATGATAGGGAGAGTAGATCCCGTGGTGCCCAATGCTATGAATGTGAAGGATATGGGCACGTTAGATCTGAGTGTCCCACATACCTTAGGGCTAAAGGCAAGAAAGACATGGTAACATCCCTTAGTGATTCTGAAGGTGATGATTCTCCTAAAGGCAATTATATTGCTTTTACTGCTAGTGTGACCGATGTGAGAGAGAATGTTGTCAATGATGTTGACTTGGAAATCTCTCTTGATGAGTCTGTAGATGAGGAAAGTCTTCAAGTAGCCTATATTGAACTGTTTAATGAAAGTTTAGCGATTAAGAAGACTAATATAGAGGTCAATAAAAGGCTGAAAGCTGCTGAGCTAGAAAAGAATGAGGCTCAAGCCAATCTTGAGCAAAGCCTTTTGATGGTTGATGACCTAGAGGAGAGGAACAAAGGCCTAGTTAATAGAGTCTAAATATTAGAGACCGAACTTGAAGATGCTAGAACCCAATTGTCCGCATTTTCTAGTGGAAATAAAAATGTGGACCGTATGTTAGGTATTATTTCTGAGCCTAACTTCAATAAGGCTTCTTCTTCCAAAGTTGTGCCTGTAGCAGCTAAACGTGACTTAGGTAAGAAACTTGTTGTGTGTAGTCATGTTTCTCCTCTTGTTGTTCCTCGTCATGTGCCCTAACCTCAATCTAGAGGTGTTATGGGTAAACCTCGCTCTCATCCGAGGTTTGTACCTGTGTGCCACCACTGTGGCAAGGCTGGACATATTAGGCCTAAGTGCTTCATGTTGCACAAGCAACAGAAAAGGCCTAAGAGTGTGTCACCTAGATTTGATTCTTCAAATCTAGCTTCTCAAGTTTCTACACTAACTAAACATACACAATTTCTTAGTGAGAAACTTTCTTTGTTGACTAGGAATTCTCAAGTGGATGAGGTTCCTAGAAAGGTTTGGGTGATGAAGCAAGATGATTTTCCATCTACTTCTGCATGTCCTGATGGACATGATGAGAGTGCACTTCGGTGTAACTCTGCTTAAAAGATGCATTTTTATTTTCCCATTGCATGTGTGTGTGCGCGCATGTGTTTTATGTTTTTACACGTTTGTTTTATTTTCACAGCATATGGGTGTGTGTGTGTGTCTTGTTTTTGTTATATGTCCCTTGGTATATATGATGGAAACCCGGACATAAATTTCACAGCCGATTTCGAATGGACGGTAGTATAATCTGCACTCGGGATACAACTCCACGTACCATTGGATGTTTTACAAGCTGTTTTGTGTCTTTATTTTTTTGTGCTTTAAAACTGAAAAATCAAAAAAAAAATTATATTTTGAAAAAGACCAAAAATATTTGTATGGCTTATTAGAGCATGAATAACATGTGCATGTATTCCTGGTATGTAAGATATATGATTATGCATGTATGATATGCTGTTATTTTTCTTGATGCTCTATATTCATGAGTGTGTGTGATAAAAATCTTTGGTATATCTTGTGCTTGCACTTCACATACACGTTTTTACTTTATCAAGGCTTGGTCGCATGTATGAGTTTTTAGACTGGCAATTTAATTTCTATCATACTTTGTTCATTTAAATAGTATAACATTTGACTAGTTGACCTTGCTATCCCCTTTTGCAAAAGTAAAAAGAAATAAATTTAAAAAGAAAAATGAGACTCAAATGCAAAAGAGCCAAAATGGCCAAATTCAAAAGATAAGGGCAAAAACCCTTCACTCGAAAGAGTTGTTGAATATGAGCTCATAATATTTATGGGGTAAATATTATAGCATGCAACCAATGTTGCTTATTTTCAGGTCCTAGTGGTGCTGGGTTTGAACACCTATTTTGTGAACTTGGTTTGTTTAGAGATGGATTTATTTGGCTGTGTCCAGCTCATAAAATAAGGTCTTAAGCCTTGATTTTTTATGCACCTTATTTTTCACGCAAGTATTTGATATGCTTTGGTGTTCGTCATATGCATAAATGTTGTATTTAGCTAAAACTTAAAATGCTGCATATTGTTTCTTGTCATAATCATTTGAATACTGACTTGGTATCTTTGTATTTGCTTGATGTGTCTTCCAGTCCATGTTTGCCGTGTCTTTTCCTGGTATGCACTGTCTGTTTTCGTTCGTGTTTCATCTTTATTCTCGTTCGAACTATTTTCGTTGGTGTTCCGTTCTTATTTTCGTTCGAACATAATCGTTCGAATCGCGTTCGAGTAACCGTTCGAATGCCGTGTCGGTATTTAAATACCTTCGTGCGGTTTTTTGTTCGCACAATTCTTTTCTCTCCTATTCCTTCTCTGGTTCTTGGTCTTCCTCGCTATTTTGTTCCCTTTTCAGTCAGATCCGGAGTCTTGTGCCTCTAATCTACTGATTCTCAGCATCCTCGTCATCATCAAGGTAAGGTTTTCTTCAATTTTCTTCTGTTTGCGTTTTATCTCTCAGATCTGTTTTTAGGGTTTGTTGTCCATTTTTGTTTTTAGACTTTTTTCTTCGATTGAATGCGTATGGAGTCTTGTGGATGAGTCTTTTATTGTTTGTGGTATTTATTTGTGGCGATTTGTATCTGTTGAGGGAGTTTTTCGTATCTGTTCATCGTTATCGCGTTCGAACGCCATAAGAACTTCGTTCGAACGCCCATTGGTTTCCACAGCTTCTGTTTTATGATCTGTTTGGGTTGTTTCTCATTTTGTGCATTTCATATGTGTTCTAGATGCCTAAGAAGTCCATTGCTTCGAAGAAACGCCCCCGTGATTCTCTTCCTCGAGATCGTTTTCGCAGTCCCGCTGCTGGTAAACTATTTGGTGATCACTTCTCGCAGCGAAGTCTCTTTTTGGAGCGCAATGTCTTGGAAGATGAACTGCGTGATTTCGGAGTTGTACCTCTTCTGATTAACCGTGGTTGGGAACCTCTCTTATCTGGCTTCATTGGTCATTCTCCTCAACTTGTCCATGAATTCTATTCCAACATGGAGGTTGTTTCCACCACTTCCTTCTCCGTGTTCATTCGGGGGACCTACCTGGACATTGATCCCTCTGTGTTATCTCGGGTTCTTACGATTCCTGAGGTACCTTATCCCCAGTATCCATGGTCTCCTACGGAAGGTCATTCTGATCAGCTTAGCATGGATGTTGCCACTGGACAACATCGTCCGTTTGTTGGGGTACCATCATCGTTGCCTCTCTGCTGCCCTCTTATCGTTTGCTAAACCGGATCGTGTGTCACAATCTTTGGCCGAAATCGCATGTGAACACTCAACTGTTTGCCAGGATTGCTTTCCTTTATGCTATTGAGCAGGGCCTCTCCATCGATATCCTCAGTGTGATCTTGCGTGAGATGACTCGCATTCGTAATGCCTCTTATGTCGCTCACACCCTTCCATATGGATGCCTCATTCGCCGTATTATCTCGGCTCTGATCCCTGGAATTGTTCATGATCCCCCTCTCCCTCTGCTCAAGCCCATAGGCTGTCAGACTGTCTCCTCAGGAGCTGTTCATCTTCATGCCCATGCTCGTGCTCCTGCTCCAGCGGCTGCTCCTGCTCCTGATCCTGCACCTGCCCCGTCTGCCTCGGCTGCTGCCTTCTCCTCTTCCGCTGGTCCTCCTCCAGATTTTTACCAGCGCATCCTGGACTCTCATGCCACTATCCTGGCCGAGCTTCGTCTTATCTCAGGAGGCCAATCGGAGATTCGTACGACTGTTCGTAGCTTGCAAGCTCAGTTTGCACGCCATATTGCGGACTGTCATGTGGCTTCTGATGATGAAGGTTCCTATGCCAGTTCAGAGTCTGACTAGCAGTTTTGTTTTATTTGCTGGGCTTTATTTGAGTTAGGAGGAGTCTGTTTACTTTTTTGGATCATATTTTTGTTAATCTGTTATGTTGAACTCTCACCCTTTTGTTTAATTGTAAGAAATCTTGCAAACATTTGTCGTATTTTAATGAAAGTATTATGTCTTGAATGTTTCTCCTTCTGTCTATCACTGATGCATGCTTACGAATATTGCTTTTGGTTATTTGCTTCCCATTTATTCTTATGATATATTTGGATGCCTATTTGTGCGGGGGAGTAAGTTTTCACATTTGCTTGTTGGTTCTCCTGGTGTATGCATGCTTTGTCATTTCGTGACAAAAAGAGGGAGTAAATGGGTGATTTTTCCTGTTTCAGGAAAGTTCAGATTAAGGGGGAGAGAAATGTTTTACTTGATTATCCCAATGCTTTTCACGGTATATTGCTTTTGTGGATGTTTCAGATAGCAGGTATGTTGCTGAGGCTGTATTATTTTCAAGACTACTTTGTTAGGTGTTAGATCGAGTCCATTTGTAATAAGTCACTGTTTTGATGGTTGACAGTTGACTACTTTGCTTTTTGGGTCTATTACCGTAGTCTTTGTATTAGGTAGTGTTTTGTCACGGAATGCCAAATGGGGAGATTGTTAGTTCCAGTTTTATTGGCTTATATCCGTGACAAAACAAGTTCAGTTGAGTTGTAATCTGTCGTGAAGATTGGTGTGCAATTGGACTGGTTTCTGGCTGTTGTGCATCAGACATGCGTTCGTGGTGCGTTCGTTGCAGTGTTCGAACGATTGGCGTTAGTGCTGCGTTCGTTTGTGGGTTCGAACGTGTTGCGTTAGTGGCACGTTCTTTATTGGGTTCGAACGGGAGCATTACAGAGAGTAATCGTTCGAG
This sequence comes from Zanthoxylum bungeanum, assembly GCA_019454045.1. Taxonomy (NCBI): domain Eukaryota; kingdom Viridiplantae; phylum Streptophyta; class Magnoliopsida; order Sapindales; family Rutaceae; genus Zanthoxylum; species Zanthoxylum bungeanum. The sequence continues at coordinate 639,826 of SKCR01036974.1, read as the reverse complement.
TCTCGTTCTTGTTGCGTTCGAACGAGGTCATTCTAGAGAGCTCACGTTCGTAGTGCGTTCTATTGGCGTTCGAACGAGACTTTACAGAAAAGGCGCGTTCGTGTTGCGTTCGAGTAACCGTTCGAACGCGACTGCGATCTGAACGTGTTTTTGGCCTGCAAAACCCTAGCTTTTCACCCTACCTATAAATATAACACTTAGCCGCCATTCTCATTAGTTGAAAGAGCTGAAACATTTTTCCCTTGAGCCAAATCTCTCAAAGCTTTCAACTCTCTTTGATTTCACCTTGAAGACTCTTTGAATCTAATGTCTTCTTTGTTAATGGTGAAATCCATTCTTTGAATAACCTTCAACACAACATAACCCAAATTCATTAATCCTTAAGAGTTCTTTAGGAGGAAGTTTTGTAGTCGGAGTTCCGGCGTTCGAAGTGATACAATCTACTCAGAGACTTCAGAGGTTCTGAAGAAAACCGTAGGTCGCGGACTTAAGGAGTTGCCTTGAGTTCTTGCAGTCTTGAGGTACTTGAGTCGGTGAAGTTGTCACCATGGGTCTTGACCATCGCTGTAAGTTTATCTCTATATAGTGGATTGGGCTGGTAGCCGATATACCCGGAGTGGTTTTTTACTCGGAAGAGTTTTCCACTTCGTCACCAAAATTATTGTGTTGATTTGGTGTGATTGATTTACCTTTCCGCAATTTACATTTCGTATTAAATTAATATTGTGGAATTTATTGTTGTTGGGTATTGTCGTTGGTTGTTGATTTCCCATAGACACATTAATTAGGACTTGTCTTAATTAAGTGTGATTATTTCCGCATAGAGTCAGAACTTTGGATAACCCCGAATTTTCAATTATGCAACATGAAGCTTATTGGAGCTCGATTTTACATGCTTAGTAATAAATCAAATGTGATAATTTTGATTAATTCTACTCGTGATACTGATGACCATGGAACTCATACTTCATCAACTGCAGCAGGAAATTATGTCAAGTGTGCATCTTTCTTTGGATATGCCAAAGGGACTGCTCTAGGAATGGCACCGTCTGCTGATCATATAGCGATGTCCAATGGGCAGCAGTAGACCAAGCAATCATTGATGGTGTTGATGTCATTTTTTTATCAGTTGGCATGTGGGGTTCCATTGTATGAGGCAGCAATGGAGAAGACAACTGATCCTAATTTTATTGCAACTGTATTGTAACTATTGGAAATGGAGATTCAATTTTTGGGGGCTTCCCTTTACCTTGGAAATTCATCTCAAATGTCAAAACCAGTTATCCCCTGTTTTCATGAATGCATGAGATATTGTACACATGCTCAAACAAGTTAGGGGCAAAATCATTCTTTGCAGAGATGAGAATGACACTCTAGGCATGCAAGTTAATAATGCAGCTGCTGCAGGAGTTGCTGGAGGAGTCTTTTTATCTTACAGCTCTTACTTAGAATTTTTCATTCAAACATCTTTTCCAGCATCATTTCTTAGCCTCCAATGAGGCCAATCTGTCTTAAGCAACAGCTGATCAAAATTAAACCAACAGCAACAGCAAGTATAGAATTCAAAACTCAAAAGGACTCAAGTGGGTGCGAAGCCAGCACCGGAGGTTGCTACTATAGCTCTAGGGGACCATCTTCTATTTGTCATAGTATCTTAAAACCCGACGTTAGGTCTCCTGGCTCTTTGGTGTTAGCATCATGGACTCCAGCAAGTCCTGTGACAGATTTCGGAAAAAAAAAATGATATTTTCAATGAATTCATCAATATCATATCTGGAACATCCATGGCTTGTCCTCATGCAGCTGGAGTTGCAGCCCTTTTAAAGAGTGCTCACCCCAAATGGAGTCCTGCAGCCATTCGATCTGCCATGATCACAACAGCTGATCCATTCGACAATACACTTGGTACCATCAAAGATCTTGGGGATCATAATAAACCAGCAAGTCCTTTGGCCATGGGTGCTGCTGGTCATATCAATCCCAACAAGGCATTAGATCCAGGACTCATTTATGATGCAACTGCAGGGGATTATGTAAAGCTTCAATGTAGGATGAACTACACTGCAAAACAGATTCAAATGATTATGAAATCATCTACCTATCATTATTTAAACCCATCTTTTTTTGCCTTTTTCAATGGCATAAAACTTGTGCAAAACTTTTCAGAGAACAGTGACCAATGTAGGAGATGCAAGAGCAGATAATTCAGCTAAGGTGACACCAATGACAGGATTCAAGGTTAAGGTTGTGCCAAAGAAGTTGGTTTTCAAACACAAGTATGAGAAGAGGAGCTACAAATTCATTATGCAGCGGCCAAAAGTGATGCAAGAGTTAGTAGTCCATGATTCTCTGAATTGGGTAGATGCTGAAGGCAAGCACGTAGTCAGAAGTCCAATTGTAGCTACCATATAAAATAAAGAAATTCATCAATAAACTGTAGATGTTAGCTAAAGTATCTGCTTAAGTAGTCGCAGTTCTTACATGTTATATTACAAACTATTAATCAGTTCATAATTAAAACTATTCTTTATCCAAGCTCAGTTCAATGCTCATAAAAATCTGAAGTAAAAATATCTAACGTGCACAAGATTTCTACTAAAAATAAGGTATGAGGACTGTCTTAATGTGTTCAAACCTTTGACCAAATAAATAATAAATTAACGAAAATTTGGGAAATCATAAAGATGGTGCACTCGCACCATGATCCCCCGGCCTAAGACCAGTAAAGACCATAACCATATAGCATGGTCCAATATGGGACAAGGCAAAATCGTCAAGCCTAGCAAAAATTTGGTAGATATTTGACTTTATATTAATATGCAATGCAGTTAGATCCTAACAGTAACGTTCTGACCGAAAAAGTGGGCATTTATCAGAAGCACCCTATGGGTCAACCTAATTTATATGAGTTAAGCACCTGATCAGGTAAATCATTTTCCGTACTAACAACGTGTCATATTGATGAAAAACTAGATTTATAAGCAATCATGAATAGACCCGGCCGGCGGTTCGGTTCCGGTTCCACACTTAAGTGGAACCGGAACCTATTCGGTTCCGGTTCCGGTTCGGTTCGGTTCTTTTTTTTTTTAATTAATTAAAAAAAATGAGAGTTAAATTTATAAATAAAAAAATTTTATTACATTGAAGAGCTTGAGCTTAAATTTTTAAAAATTTAAGTTGCCTACGTATCCTCCAAGGGTGAGAGGAATCAAAACTCACGTAGTTCCATTACAAGTTTAAGACATATCCCCTTTGTAAATTATAATTTTACAATTATCAATCATCATTATCAGTTGATCCTTCGGCTCTGGTTCCGCTTGCACTTGTTGCAGAAGCATTATCGAACAAATCTTCAAAATCATCGGGGGCATCTTCTTGTTGTCTCAGATCAGCTCGAGTCCAATCATCCACACAAGATGTTGCTTCTAGAGTGCTTGGATGTAATGAAGATCGCCTAGCTTCCAATATATTACCTCCCAAGCTGAAGGCTTGCTCAACCGCAACGGTGGAAATAGGTGCTGCCAAGATCTCTTTAGCAATAATAGATAAAACATGATATATATTTTGATGCCGGTTCCACCATTCAAGGATTTTAAAAATTTTACTGCATAAACTTTCATTATAAAACTCAAAATTTGTAGATAAATAATTATCTAATTCAGGATTATTAGTTGTCGTATCCCTAGATTTTTTATTTCGTTGCAATAACCAACGATCCACTGCGCTAAGTCTTGTTTGAATTACCGGTTCGCTACTACTAGATTGGCCTAATGTTCCTAAGTTATATCTTACAGATAGATGTGCCATACAAGTTAATTTCGCAAATTCTTCTCTATTTTTTGCATCAGAATATTTAAATAAATCTACACTACTCGTACCTCTACTAGATGATGCGTACCTGGCCATTTGAGTCTGCGTCGTATCAATGCCAAATTCAACCGGATGATGTTTCTCCATATGCTTGATCATATTGCCGTATCCACCAGAAAATTTATAGATAACCTCACAATAGTTACAAATTGCTCGTTGTGAACCATCTTCTAGGCGTTCCAAAGTAAAATGAATTTTGAAAATATCGGAGGACCGAGCCTTAACTTCTCTTCTCCGTGATTGTGCACTGACACTAGGCTCTTGGGTTGGCATATTTGACATTATGTTCTCAGATGAGCTTGCCATTTTTTTTTTGAGAAATTAGGAAGAAAAATAAGAAAATTGAATAATTGCGATGCGAATGATAACAAATTAACAACTAAATAAATTGTATTGAAGTAAGATTGAGAATAAGAGAATTATAGAAAATGAGAGAGTTGAGAATTTGGTGTGATGAAATTATGAAAAATGAATCATATTTATAGAATTTTAGAAATTTTTTGATACCAAAAATGCCCCTAAATATAACCGTTTTATTACCGTTATTAGAGGTACATTAGTAATTTTTATTTTATATAATAAAAATATATTTTTTTTAATTAATTTTTTTTTGTTGGCAGGGAGCCAAACGACTCCCTGCATTCCCCAACGGCTACTAGCCGTTGGGGGAATTAGGCCCCCAACGGCTAGTAGCCGTTGGGGGCCATAGGGTTCCTGTTGGAACCCTATGGTTCCAACAGGAACTCGACGATTCCAACCGGAACCGTTCGGTTCCGGTTGGAACCGTCCGAACCGGTGGTTCGGACCGGTTCGAGTTGGGGTGGAACCCCAACCGAACCGGTCCAATTCCGGTTCGGTTCCGGTTCCGAACCGGAACCGTGGCCGGGTCTAATCATGAAAGTTAATGGACTGAAATTTTGCATATTTGACTGAGAGGCAATTTAATAAAATCACTCTTTTATTAACCCTCACTCGTCCTATAAGGCGAGTTTTACTTTATCCGTGATCAGCATCATTTAATCTCGCCGTTATTTGTGCTAGAAAATAGATGAAAATTGCTAATAGCTAGGAAGCTTCTTCGCCACGGAAAAAAAGGAAAAAAGTTGACGATGATAAACCAATACAAATGAAATTACCAAGAACATCAACCAGACAGGTGCCATCACTCTCTGTACAAATCCACCTTCTCCCATTTATTACACTTCATAACCAAAGACTTCGATAACATTAAACAATTCACGCCACAACGTGCGCCGCCAGATCGTCCTAGCTTTGAGATCTTACACAACCACCAGTAAAAATAAATAAATAAACACAACACAGTCTTCAGCACTCTTCCTTCCGGAATTCTCCTCCATTATTTTTTCTGCAAAACATCAACAGCTTGGCAACATAATGTCAGCTCAGCTCTCAAAAACAGACTCGGAGGTGAGCAGCCTGAATCAATCATCGCCCACAAGATCTCCTCGTCGAGCAGTTTACTACGTGCAGAGCCCGTCGAGAGATTCTCACGATGGCGAGAAAACCACAAACTCTTTCCACTCAACGCCAGTTCTCAGTCCCATGGGCTCGCCACCTCACTCTCACTCCAACTCTTCACTCGGCCCTCACTCATCGCGCGAGTCATCCTCCACTCGCCTGTCAGGCTCGCTCAAGCCCCACCACCACCACAATCGCAAGAACGAACGTAAGTCGTGGAAGCCCTGGAAGGAGTTTGATGCCATTGAAGAAGAAGGCCTTCTCCACGGAGAAACCATAAGCACTGGCCTTTCCCGACGCTGCTATTTTCTTTCTTTTGTTTTGGGATTCATAGTGCTTTTCTCTGTCTTTTCTTTGATCTTGTGGGGTGCTAGCAAGCCTCAAAAACCTGCAATCACAATGAAGGTCAGATTAGTTACATGCTGTTATTTATTAGTTTATTTTGAACTCAAAAATAAAATCAAAGGCTCTCTGTTATTTTTTGACCGCAGAGCATTTCATTTAATCGATTCGTGGTCCAAGCTGGCGCAGACTTTTCAGGAGTACCAACTGAGATGGTGTCTATGAATTGCACTGTCAAATTCACATTTCGTAATACGGCTACATTTTTTGGTGTCCATGTTACATCAACGCCACTAGATCTATCCTACTCTCAGCTCACTGTAGCCTCTGGAACAGTATGCAATGATACTTTAATAGTTTAAAGTTTAATTACCTCTAATAATGACTTTTAATTAGTTTTATATGATTTATACAACTAATTAATTGTCGCCGTAGGTACGTAAATTTTACCAATCAAGAAAGAGCCAGAGATCAGTTACTGTGATGGTGAAGGGAAGTCGCATTCCTTTGTACGGAGGAGGAGCTAGCCTGAGCAGTTTAAATGGAGCACCAATTGAGCCAGTGCCATTGACACTGAACTTCGTGGTTCGTTCAAGAGCTAATGTTTTAGGCAGATTGGTGAAGCCCAAGTTTTACAAGAGAATTGAATGCTCAGTCATTATGGATCCCAAGAAGATGAATGTGGCCATTTCGTTAAAGAACAAGTGCAATTACCACTGAAAATCAGAATTAGGGCAACAGGACAGGAGTTGACCCGGAAGTGGGGTTGAAATATATGAGCAGTCGGTGGTTATATAATATGGTATATTATTTATTTTATATATGATTTTAATGTCTCCTGACACTTAAAATTCAAATAAGATCTATTTTTATTTATATGTGATTTACACGAAACCCTGATACTAAAAGTTGATGATTGGCTTCAAATGAGAGCACAATTTTATTAGTAGTACACTTTTTTTATTTGTGCTCTGTGGGATTTTATGATACATTGACATTTGCTATCAATGGGCATCTTTTGCAAGCTTAATTTATGCCTTTGTTAACTTCAATTCTCGTACATAGTACATACAATGATTTAGATTTTCTATTTTCGTGGTAGATACTATTTACTCTTATGGTATGATTTGGATCAGCAATAAGATGGAAATTTTTTTATTATAATTTATCATTTAATAAAATCACATTATATTTATAAAAAGAAATTTCAAATAAGTCTCCAATTGGTATGATTTGGTGGTGCAGGACTCATGATTTCACCTTGAGGTCCTGGGAATGCGTTTCTTGTAAGAGTTTGGGACAGCGGAGGGTTTTATCTGTTCCGCTTAAACCCGGTCACGGTTCCGGTTTGGAACCAAAACTCAATTGGAAGGAACCGGATGGTTCCGGTTCCGTAGGTTCGGTTAGGATCCCACCCTAGTCGAACCGTTGGAATCGGAATCGGTTCCGTACTGTTCGGTTATGATTCCTACCCTAGCTGAACCGTTGGAACCGGACGGTTCCAACCGGATTTGTTGGAACCGTGAACCGTTCCGTTCTAATCGGAATTTAAGTTTTTATTTTATTTCTAATTTAATTTAATAAAATTCAAAAAATAAAATAAAATTTTATTATATTTATTCATATCTTTTTTATCTCTACGATTTTATCTGCTTGGCCCGAAACGAATGCAGGTGCTCGACCAAAAAAAAACAAAACAAAAAAAAACAACCAAACTTTGATAATAATATCCAATTATAAATTTCTTTAAAATTTAATTTATATTTCTTAAAAAATAAGTTGGAACCGGAATCATCCGGTTTAGTTCCGGTTTAGAACCGAACCGGACCGGTGGCTATGTTTAGTTCCTTCCGCTTAAACCCGGAAGAGATGGTTTGACGGCGGGATTTCTAACGATTTAAAAAAAAAACCTAAAATAACTAGTTATCTTAAATTAAAATATATATGTCACATTCGTATTTATTGACGATGCTACTTGGGATGTATGATGGATTTTCTACGATGATCTCGTTTTGATTCCTGGAAAAGAACTGTGGGTTCACTGTGTGGCCATTTTTTCTTCAAAAGGCCCAATATTAACTTGACAAATAATGGGCCATGGTTTTGGGTTAAGACGGCAACTTGGGTCCCCAAAAACTCCATTTTACATTATTTAGTATTAAAATATGTATAAAATAATTCAAATATCCACTTCATTTCATAATTACACTTATTATTAAATATACTTTCATTCCTGTCTTCATGCTCTCACATTTTTTAATCTCCAAATGAAATTCGGAAGTAATAACAAGAAACCCATGCTCCCAAAAGAAGCAGTGAAAATGGGCAATTTCAAGAGAGTTCACCACTAATTTATTTTGAATGATTTTTTTTAAATCATATTCATCACTTGTTTAGTTTTATTTCATTTGACTAACTATTTATTGTTAAATAAATCAAATAATAACAATATATAACTTAATCAAATTCATTTTTCTTTAATGGTGTAGTGTTTGTGAAGATATTTTTGTGAAAGAACTGTATAGTTTTTAGAGAGAGAAGTTGTTATATATACTATTGAAATACACTAGAGAATTTAGAATTTTTTTGTCATTTTTTGATAATTAAAATGAAAGATAAACAATAAATAAATGAAATTAGTAACTTGGGGTCAGCGAGAAAAATTTAGGGGCCAAATTCTAGTGTTGGGAAGCCCACATTCCAAATAAATTAGATCGGTGAGTTGCATATTGGCTGGCACACGCAAACATCTTGTTGGAATTTTTCTGCTTGATGAGTTAAATATTCGATGAAATGTTTTTGTTTATATATATAATTAAAAATTATTTACATTTATCATGTACTGGGTATGCTATGATAGACTGAATGGGATGGGATCAATGCCGCCAACATGCTGCTATGCTTAGGTGTCGCTTGATATTCTTTCGTCCATGACGTGGCTGGATAGTGTAGAGTTCGATATCTCACCTTAAGGTCCTGAAATTTGAATTCAGAGAATGTATTTCTTGTAAGAGCCTAGGACAACCGAAAGTTTTACTTGATCCGCTCAAGCTCGGAATGAGTGATTTAACGACGGAATTTGCAACAATTCAAAAAAAAAAATGATATTCTTTCACCAAAGCCTTTGCAAATGTTGCAAGACAAATGATACTACTGTAAGCAGATGGGTCTTTTTATCAAGAATCAAAACTTTAAGAAATAAGATTATAAGAATCTCATGTTTCAAATTTTTAATAGATTAATCAACAATGTGCACAGCATGGACTGGCATTTAATCATTTGATTACTTGTGTCTGTCTCATATTGATTAATGATAATTACATATTAAATCAGCCAATGATAGACTGTATCTTTCATTTGCAAAGCACGTATATAACATGCTTCAAGCAATTTATATTCAATCACTCTCCATTAAAGTAGGCATATTTCAGCAACTAATGCTTGAAAAAGATACAACAATAAGAAACTGAACTGTTGAGATGTATTGGTTGGTTATTTGTAATCTGCTATTGCTGTTGCTTATAAAAATGTTTTTCATGGGAAATAATTGCAAATTTTGAGAGATGGATATGAAATGGGACAAAACTTTGATTTGGGTTAAAAGTTTAATGTCTAATTGTGCCCTTATTCATGCAATCAGATCATCAAATTTGGGAAAGTTGCTTACCAAGAAAGCAAAATTCTAGCTTGCTACTCTCCAACCAAAGATGAAAAATCTACAAGCACCTTTTTAACCAGTGGTAAAAAAAACCCAGATAAAAATCTTCATCAGAGAACTAAAATATATTTCTTTCTTTTTGTCTCCAAAGTAACTCTTCATTGTCAGATTTATATATGATATCATCATAGCCTTGAGATTTTCATTATTGAAAGTTGAATTCATCTGTGGGACAGAACGACTGCATATCTTTTTTTATAAAAAAAAAATTAAAAAATATAATATCGTTCAAAATAAATTCAGAAGTATTTGGATTTAATTACAAAAAAAATATTGCACTGTACACTTAGCCACTTGATTAGCCTATCATCTAAAATCAGTCTGCTAAAAAAATAACCTCCTATTCATTTACAAATACAAAATAACTCAGTATCAATTACAAGAAACCTTGGTGTAATTAAAAAAAAAAAATCTCCAAAGTTGCTTGAATCGTGCCATTTCAGTGGACTTTTGCTTCGATTCATCTGACAGTGACCCAACTCTCTGAATCTGACCAATTTAGCCCTTCATCATCATTACCCGCCAGAACTCTAATCCTCTCCAACAAGCAATCATCAAAGGACGGAGAATTGATCGAACTTGTTACTGATGATTGAACTGAAACCCATTCTGGAAACCCAAAAGGACTCCTTGGTGATGCTGATTCTGAGAATTCATCTCTGCCCTTTAATGAATCAATCTCAATAACATCACCAACCTCATCACCGACGCAAACAAATGGATGATTCAAAAGCATCTCAGCCGTCCATCTCTTCTTGGGATCTTTAACAAAACACTTCATCAAAAAATCTTTACCTTCTTCAGACAATTCCCCTGGAATGTTGGGCAACTCATCGCCAACTCCAATTCTAATCAACAGAGCAAACACATTCGATTCTTGCTTGTGATTCCACGCCGGTTTTCCAGACGCCATCTCAACAACAGCGCAACCAAGAGCCCATATATCCCCGGGAGCCTCGTATTCATTCTCGTTAACTGATTCCGGTGACATATACAAAGGCGTGCCTCGGCACTCAAACCTGCTCTGTTCTTGTTTTTGATCTCCCAATTTCTTCGCCAAACCAAAATCAGCAATCTTGGCCTCGTCGTTGTCAAAAACCAACACGTTTTGAAGCTTTATATCACAATGAACAAACCCTTTTGAATGAATATGGCGCAGGCCTTTAAGCACCGATCTTGTGTATTTCTTAACATCTGATTCTTGCAAAAGACCGTTATTTTTCTTCACTCGATCAGCCAAACTCCCTCTTGAAGCATACTCTAAGAAAAGATTATACAATCTTTCACCGTTCTCAAAACTGTAATCATCGCCAAAGCATCTCACAATCTGCGGACAAATTCCAACTTGATCAAGTATCTTCTTCTCGTTCTTCAAAGTACTCGAAGAACAATCAGAACAAGATTTCACAGCCATTAAAGAAGGAAACTTAGAACATGAACCCTTCTTTAAGGGTTTTGCAAGATTCACACTCCCAAAGCTTCCGTGACCAAGAACATCTCCTCGAAGCCACTCCATTAGACTAATTTTTTCAAGATTTTGTAAAAGCTATTTTGATTAGATAAAAAAGAACAGAGGAATGAACTTACAAAACAGAACACACGAAACTGTTGGCAACCGTAACAAGTCTTCTGAAGTATTTATAGCAAGGAGATTCTGGGCCAGTTTCTAAATTATTTAAATAAGTTATTAGATTTTATTTGTTTATTTTATTTTATTTTATTTTACTAGCTCGCTATAATTAATGCACGTGATAGTCAAGCAAGGACGGAAACAGGGGATTTCCAGCCCCAGTTAGGAAACGTGGTTCATTACTTCATTGCTTTGATAAGGTGGATGTGGACGGATGGATCCCTACAGATTTTTTATTTTCAATTTATATCACGCGGTTTGATTTGTGTTGAATATTCGAATATTATTCTAATAAACTTATTATTATGCCTTAATTGTTGTTGCATGATATTTTTTTTTATTAATAATAATACTGAATGTTATTAAACATGATGATTATCTTTTTATCTTTACGGCTAATTCAATTTGTTGGCCAATTAAAAATTGACTTGATTTGGTCAAATCCCTTTTAGTACAGGGTAAGGTGGTTTCAGTTGTTTGTTCCTTTTATACTTGGTCTAAGATTTTTACTTTTTCAGAAATAAATAAATAAAATAAAAATTATTGTATGTAGTAATTGATTAATAAAAATACATGTAATTACATTATTATTAAGAAAAAAGCATGCAATAAAACAAGCAAAGTTTGGTTTTTGGTCATTTGTCAACGTTCCATTATTGTTGCTCTTCATTTTGGCATATATTGAGGTTGTTGCGAAATTCATTTTTCGGGGACTGAAATAATGAAATTAGTTGAACTAAGTTGACCAGGTTAGCCTTTTTTCTTGAATTGGTTATAAGAAAGATGCCACGTGAAAAATATAGAACATGTTTGGTATTTTTTAATCCAATTATTTTTTATACAAATTCAAGACTTATTCTCTATTTTCAGTGATAAATTTGTCATAAATAATAATTAATTGTGTAAATTGGAAAAAAAAAAAATGTTTCAGTACGATATTAGGAAATATATTATTCATGCAAGGGCAGTTTTGAAACAAAGTTGAGTAATTCATTCAACGTGCAACAATGTGTTAAGACAACTCTTTTAACTCATTATTATTATTATTATTATTATTATTATTATTATTATTATTATTATTATTATTATTAAATAGTTAGAAATCTCACCGCTAAACCATTAATTACGAGCAGGTAAAACCCTCGACTGTCTCAAGCTCTTACAAGATACGCACTTCCTGGATTCGAACTCATGAGCTTAATGTGAGATTTTGAGGCCTATACTACCAAGCCACGCCGCTGCTTGGGGACTTTTAACTCATTTTTATTTGGATATAATCGACATATTTTTAGAGTTAATTTGAAAAAACAAACATCTTAAACTAATTTATTTGGATTAGGGTTTTAGAATGTATGGTAATAATTTTTTAAGGTTATTTTATGGGTTAAAAACTCCAAAGAACCTCACTATTCATAACACTCTAAATTATAGTTTATGGTGGTTTAAAAATTTTGGATTCCAAAAATGTCATCGTTAGTTTTTCAATTTTCACAATTTGTTTATTGATTAAATCATTTTTACCTCCACAATTGTTCTTCATTTACCGTAATGATTTTTGAAAATTAATTATATTATATTTAATATTGTCTTTTATTATGAAATAATCTTTTAAAAAAAAATTATAATCAATTTATATATTTATACTAGTTATTTATTTACATTGAAATGATAATTATGTATTTTTATATTTAATATTACCTTACAATACCTTCCAACCAAACACAACAACATTATTAAATCATCATTTTATCATATCATCTTTCCAAACATGAAAAGATAACTCATTTTACTTTATCTCTTATTATCTTATCTTAGACTTGGGAACCGAACCGGATAATTTTGGTTCGGTTCTGATTCAAACTTTTTTTAAAAAAAAAAACTAAAAAATATAAATTAAATTTTAAAAAAAATTATAATTAGATATTATTATCAAATAAATATAATAATTTTTTTATTTATTTGAATTTTATTAAATAAAATAAAAAAATAAATTTATTTGAATTTTATTAGTGGAACCGAACGGTTTCGGTTGGAACCGTCCGGTTCCAACGGTTCGGCTAGGGTGAGAACCCTAACCGAACCGTACGGAATCGGTTTCGATTTCGGTTCGGTTTCGATTCTGAATCGGAATTGTGACCGAGTCTACCTTATCTTACCACACTTTAAAAAACCTCATTATACCCAATCCAAACAAACGGTAAGTGTTTAAAACCGAATATTATACGTGAACCTCATTTTCTTTCTATTTGTTTACGTAATTGCGTATAAATGAATTGTTATTATTGTATTGTTTTATTTTTAGAGCTAATGTTTTCACATTTAATTTCACATGGTAGGTACTCAGATTTAGCCATGTCACTGGGGATACGTACATGTGATTGAATCTTTCTCATCACGTCTCCTCATTGGGATATTGTGTGAGAGAGCAACACATATCATGGTACTACAGTACTAATAGACAAGAGAGGTCAGACTGACCCCTGAGGTTCGTAGACTTCCAGAGAGACTAAGGTTTGACTAAGGAAGCTAGGCCCTGACCCGGAGTGACGTTACTCTTGAGTAGCGTCACTCTGATGTCATATCATTTCGAAGTATAAAAACTCCAAACTGAGACTAATTTGATCAAAGTCTATTCTGAAAAATATTTACTCTGTAACTCATCATAGTATATCGGAAGCATTTTGACCCCAATATCGAGACTTCAGAATATATGAAGTCACATATATCTCCATTTAAGATTAGTGGATTTTAATAGTAATCCACTTATCTTATAATGCAAGCATGTTTGAACATTCATATTAACAAATGTGATTACACTTAATGCTATATTAGAGCATATTTATCACGCCAGATGTATACCATGGATCTGAAAGACAATCTGTTTATGGACAAGTGTCAATCAGAAATCAACACATACACTCATATAATCCTATATAAGCCAACGAGTTTAAGGAGAACAATATTAGTTGGAAGAATTCATTACTCACTAATATAATTAGAGCATAAATATATTGCACTATTGGATTGACAATTTAATTGCAAATATAAAGTAAGGAATGAGAAATTCTAACCAAAGAACACGCCTGTTCAAGTCCAAATTACAGAAAGCTTCTGGAATAATGCTCAAAATTCAATTATATTTCTTAAAGATCAGAGCTAACAAATTAAAGATAACCAACACTCTTTCTCTATTCCACTTTTGCCGCCGACACACATATTCACAATAATACAAAATTTACAATTTATTTCCCTTTTTATCTCATACAATAATTCAAGTTAAGCTTTAGGAAATTACCAAACACATCTTTAAATATCAACCAAGATTTTACTAAAATAAAAGTAAATAATTATGTCTACTCTCCTCATTGTGTTCTAACATTCACTCATAAACATTTTGTTAAAGTCCTGAATTAAAAACCTCAATTCACATTAGCTTCAACCTGAGACGTTAGAGTATCGCTAACAATTCTCTTATATGTTACTTATATTTATCAAATAATGACATCATATTTAATTTAGGAAATCATATTAGAAAATTTACTCAAACAATTCTTATACATACCTCTTATATATATCTTATACATAATATAAAATATTTTCTTATATATACAATGCAATGTCAGTTATTTAGTTTTTATGATAACATTGGTTTATGTGTATGCCATCTTTTTCCCGTTGCGTATCCATAAATTTCAATTAGTGGTGGCAAAATTTGTTTCTTATCAAAATAATATATAATGAATTCATACATATTTTTTGAAATTACAAGATGATCCCTATACTTTTAAAAAATATGAAATAGCCCTTAGTTTATGAACTTATATATTAACCCAAAATTTTCAGAATTATATTTTTATCCATAATTTCTAAAAATACCAATTTACCCAAAAAATTTAAGTAAGAAATTATTTTTAAAATTATGTATTTTAAGTTTATATAGTATATTATATATTAAATTTCCGCTAATTTATTATAGATTTAATCACTTTTTTAATTAAATTATTAAAAGCCTAGTGTTAAAACGCAACATTTGTGCTTTGAACAGCTATAAATAAATAAAAATATACAAAAAAATATATATATAAAATAATTATATTTATATTAATATGTGAATATTTTATACATAACAACTATACACGACGTGTTTTAGTAAAAGAATCACTACAAATATATTAATAATTAGAATATCAATAACCAAACCTAAGTATAAACATAGTTATTTTTATTTTTATTTTTTATTTAAATGGAATAGAATCTCTATTCTTTTGCAAATAGAAAAACACATAAATGAGTGGATTTAAAATGAAAAATAATCAATTATCTATACACATATAAATTAAATATAATTATTTTAGATATGTTTAAGAAATAAGATTGATACAAAAGTGTATTTGAATTTTTTTAATTAATTTGGGCTTGAGCCTACATATTATATTAAAAAATACAACTCAAAAAATTAAATAATAATGTATTTATGTGTATTGTTTAATTATTTATATTTTCTAATATTAATATATATATAAACTAGTGGGACCAGTGGGGGCAACTGCCCCCAATGATCCTTAAGTGGCTCCGCCACTGATTATAAAGAGTGTAGTCACCGAAAAATTAAGAAGAAAAATAAAATGAAATGTTGTTAAATTCAAAAATCTTATCTCACTCCATATATCAAATACATGACATGAGTTTTCCTACTAATTAGAGATGCTCTATGAAAAACCAAAATATTTTTATAAATTCCACAAATCCCAACCGAAACCCTCAAAATCTTGCATTTTACATGCAATTGGTACAAAAATATATAAATACCTTTATTTTTTACATGCCCACCTCTCGATATATATCTCTTTTTATTTTTCATTTTGCCAACAAAATCGACACATTTTTTTAATTATAACTTCAAGAAAAAGAAAAATAATAAAATATTTGTATACGCTAACTCTTATAAATAAGAATAACAAAAACAGCTGAGACCATATACGTGGAAGCTTTTAGCATATGATTCTCTTGAAATAAACGCAAATCCAATCTAGCAGCTGTCTTCTAGACACCAAATATTTGCAACCGTGTCTCATGTGCACATTACATTAACCCCATCACTTGGAAAGCTCTGCCCCTCTTATATTTTATTTCGCTTTAAATATATTATTGGACAATCTTTTTTAGTTCGTTTACCAGATTAATTATGTTAATTAATTATCTATCTGGGTTCTTTAATTTTATTTAATTTTTTTTTATAAAGATTAATTATCAATAACATTGCCGTCGTGATCACTTAACTAGCTCAATAATTGAATAGAATATTTAGCTAGCGAAAACAGATAAGCATATCCCAGAAAAATCTTATTCTATTAATTAGTGATATGCATGTAAAATTTGTAAATCATATTGTTATGCGGTAGCCGTTTTTCTTAAAATTTTTGCTGTGTTTAAAGAAAAGAAAATAAAGAAATGAACCAGATATCTAATGCTTTGCAGCTCATCAGAACCTAAAACTTGACGAAGGAGATAAGAATATAGGATCTTTAATTGTCTCGAAGGAAAGGCAAAAAAAAAAAGAAAAAAAAAAAGAAGTGAAAATAGATAAAGCAAAAAGATGGCAGCATATGCAGAAAGCAGAATCATTGAATTGGAATATTAATATCGCAAGCTCATGAGAAAATAAAGGGGGATATGGTTGGTTCTTCAGTTCATCCTCAGCTCAACTTGCAAAACTGCGGCCATCAAATCACTAACATTGGCACTCTGTACAAAAAAGCATGTACAAGTTTTACGTATGAAAAATAAAAATTATGAATGTTTCTTCAAGTGTCTTTGTGTCTGACAGGAAAAGCTCAGCCATCACATGTTGGCACGTTCTCCGCTTGAATCAGATTATTTAATTTAAAATCTTCTTGGTGGCACCGCATTTTCAGCCTTGGGATGGGACCCAACTATATATATTTACCTCTCACTACGTATTCTCTCTGTCATTTCAGTATTTAATTTTATGTGATTTTGTTATCACACAATTGGGACAGTGCACGAACATCATTACAAATATATTTTCTAAATTAGAAAATAAATTTTATTTATTAATAAAATAATTTTATTTTTTTCATTAAACAATATCTAATAATTTGTCTTCAAAAAAAATGTTGATTTTGGCAAAATAGATTACAAAATCTTGTACTGGTGGCAAAATTCATTACCTGTATGAACTCCTTTCAACTGTGTTTTATAGCCCAATCGGGAGGAAAGTTTTATAGAAAATAATTATAATAATAATAATAATAATAATAATACTAATAGCAATAACTGTGAGACGTTTTAGCAGTTAAATTCGAAGAACCAAAAGAGCTAGAGTGACGTGCTGGGCAGTTTCTAACTATTTGGCTCTTTATTTAGTTGACGAAAGGAAGAGCCACTTGTGCCCCTGAAAGTTTAGCTACCTAGCAACTTGCGTTGCACATGGCATCAGTTAAAGATAAAGACAGTGGTTATTGTGTAATAAATCAAGTCACTGTCGCCAAAAAAAAATTACCATATAAAAAATATATATATATATCATGTTGACGAGTGTCATTATTGCACTCGTTAAGAATTTATTTTAGACAAAATTTCACTTCATTTTTATTGGAAATAAAAAAGTTGTCAAAATATTAATTATTTTTGTCTCTTTTTCCCATCAAAATCTTTTTAAAATAAATTCTTAATGAGTGTCATTAGGGCACTCGTTAGCATTTTCATATATATATATATAATATATATATATATATATATATATATAATGTCGTCTTCCGGTCCGGTCCTTACAATCCGGATTCCATCGGGATACGTTAAACGACAACATAAAACAGTGTCAAACAATACCAAAATAATATCAAATAATGCCAATTAATATTCAGATTTCGTTCGGTTATCCTGACGGTAAGATTTTCATGTGTGTATGTGTGTGTGTGTATATATATATATATTATATATATATATATATATATATATATATACAATTTCACTTATATTTTGCAATTTCTTTGTGTCAAGTGTTAGGTTAGCCAGTTGATTTAGGGGTGGCCGGATCGATCTATAACACGGGTCACTTGGATTTGCACTTCAGATGTCGTTGATATATAGATGTGCGTGCGCGTGAGGCGTCGAATTTACTTGACAATGATATATTTAACCTTATCTCTCTAAATAGACATATCCATCGATTCCGAGTTGGTTCGCTTTCGAATCAGAACGGAATCAAACGGTTCCAATTTTGTTTTGTTTTATATTTATTTATTTATTTATAATTTTAATTTTTTAAAATAAAAAATGAGATTTCAAAATTATTTGAAATTATTAATTTGAATTTTTATTACATTAAATTAAAAACGTAAAATTAAAAATTAAATTAAAAAGTTTGAACTTACATTTTTTAAAAACTTAAGTTGCCTACGTATCCTTTATGGGTGAGAGGAATCAAAACTCATGTATTTCCATTACATTTTTTTAGATAGTTCCCTATTACAAATTTCAATTATTTACTCATCAATCATCATCATTATATGTGCTTGTTGTTGATCATTCATCTCTCATTCATCTTGCATTTGCAGATGCATTGTCGAAAAAGTATTCAAAGTCATCGGGAGCATCTTCTTATTACCTTTTATCAGCTCGGGTCCAATCATCCACACATGATATTGCTTCTAAAGTGATTGGATGTAATGAAGACCGTCTCGCTTCCAAAATGTTGTCTCATAAGCTGAAGGCTTGTTCAACCACTACTGTAGAAACATGTACTGTCAGCACCTCTTTAGCAATAATTGATAAAACATTATAGATATTTTGATGTCGGTTCCACCAGTCAAGTACTTGCGATTTTTACTTATTAAACTTTCAGGAGGAAACTCGAAATTGGTAGATAAATAATTATCTAATTTTGGGTTGTTAGTCATGATATCCCTATGTTTTTTATTTCGTTGGAGTAACCAACGGTCACCTACGTTAAGCATTGAATGTATTACAGGTTCGCTACTAGATTGTCATGATGATTGTAAGTTATATATACTAACATAATCATTAAATAAATATATTAAATCAATTTTTATTCCATCTATTATTTTTCTAACATTAACTTCATCATATATTTATAAAAATGCATAGTAAGTTTGTAAGCCACTATTCAAACCTTTTAATTTAAATATATGATCAAAAACTGTAGCAATGAGATAAAATAATGGAATGTCTTTAAAATAAAATTTACATTATGTAAAAAATATTTGTAGCATCATTCAAAACTTTTAAAAATTCTAAATATTTCTCACAAATATCTAATTGACAAGGCAAAAGTGTTATATGTTGAACATGTTGGGAAAAAAACTACCTAATACATTTTTGTATTGAAAAGCTTGAGTTAAAAGAAAATAAGTTGAATTCCAACGAGTTGGAACATTTCGTGAAAAATTTACCGAGTTAACATCATTTAATTTATAAAACTCGGCCTATTCTATCATGACTTGAAAATATGACCAAATACAATTAACTGCAATCTTAATATGATCGATGTGATGTTCTAAAAAATTCATATCATCTTGAACACATAAATTAAGGACATGACATGTACAACGCACATGAAAAAATCGACCCCCAAATTTGGTTGACATATTTATTTAAATTTCTAATTGATGCAGTATTTGCAGATGCATCGTCAAAATCAATTATTAAAATTTTACCTAATAAACCATATTCATCAAAAATTACTTTAATCATTCTATAAATATTTTATGCAGTATGTTGCTCATCAAAAACTCTAAATGCAATAAATTAGTTTTACATGTTCTATGATGCATCAATCCAATGACAAGTCACACTTATGTATGAGTGTGTTTGCCAATGATCACTCAACATATCAGAACAAATAGAAATACGACCTTTAATATCTTTAAATATTTCATTTAAAATAATTTTACCATCTTTGTATAATTTAAAAGTTTATCGTCTTGTTGTATTTTTAGGCATTTTATAGACAACGTGATTTAAAGCATGTCAAACATAATTAGTAAAAGTAATTTCCCTACCAAAACTTAAAGAAAAATGTGTCATACAAGTAAATTTAGCATATTTATCTCTATTTTTAGCATCATAATATTTAAATAAATCTAAAGAACTCGTACCTCTACTAGATGAGCGTATCTGCTAGGGGTGTCAAAACGAATCAACGAATCGAATTCGTATCGAATCCTAAACGAATCGAATCAAAATGTGATGGATTCGTATTCGATTCGTTTATTAAACGAATCCTAATATCATGATTCGTATTCGATTCGTTTATTAAACGAATCGAATACGAATATTCGTTTATTCGTTTAGTCAATGATATTATTTAATAAAATAATTTACCACACTTGATTTACATTAATTCTTCATAAATATATACATATGAAATATGTAATTAATATATTTACTAAAAATATTTCACCAAATATTGAAAATATTACTTTTTTTTATGATAATTAGCTATAATTTCTCGAATCTTAATTGAAAATTAACAAGAACTCGTAAATAAAAATAATAAAACGAATCCTAAACGAATAAACGAATCAATGAGCTTAAATTCGTATTCGATTTGTTTAATAAACGAATCGAATCGAATTGACCCATTTATTAAACGAATCCATTTTTTCAAACCCGTATTCGCTTTAAAGCGAATCGAATCGAACGAATAAACGAATCCTGACCCAAATTGCCACCCCTAGTATCTGCTCATTTGAGTTTGTGTTATATCAAGTCCAATTTCACCGGCATGATGTCTATCCAAGTGCTTGTTCATATTGTCATAACCGCCAGTAAATTTGTAAGATACACCACAATTGTTGCATATTACTCTTGGACCTTCATTTTCAGTCTCGACTAAATGAAAATAAATTTTGAAAATATCGGAAGATCGAGAATTAACTTCTCTTCTTCGTGTATCGATACTTTGGCTGCTTTCTTGGGTTGACACGTTGGACATGATGTTCTCATATGAGCTTGCCAGTTTTTGTTATTATTGAAGAATTATAAAATTAAATTAATATGAGAAATTGAAGATAAGAGAATTAAAGAAATTGAGAGAATTTAGATTTGGTATATTGAAAAAATGAAGAATGACCCATATTTATAGATTTTTGGATTATTTTGTGATATCTAAATTGCCAATAAAACTAGTTGTTTTATTAAATTTATTAAGGGTAATTTAGTAATTACATATACATTTAATATTTTACTTTTAAAAAAATCAAAGCAGCAGGGAACCGTTGTTCGCTGCTGCAGCCCAATGGTTCTAACCGGAGTTCCGGTTGGAACCGCGAAACCTCTTGGAACCGGACGGTCCCAATTTTTCTGGTACCGTTGGAATCGTCTGGTTCGGCTAGGGTGGAACCCTAACCGAACTGGACAAACCCGGTTCCAAACTGGAATCGGCCGGTTCCTACTGGTTTGGTTCTAGTTCGGTTTCGATTTCGAACCGGAACCGCGGCCGGATCTACCTCTTAAACACCTATATAGAGTATGCAAATCCATTGAAATGGGTGGGATTTGCCAATTCTATCACAGTTTTGATTATGAATTTCATTAAAAAAAAAAAAACATAAAATTTGTATTAATTTTTGAATTGATATGATTTTTTATTCCCAAATCTTGAATCAAATGATTCAAGATCTTGAATTTTGATTGAGATCGAAATTTTTATCGGGACAATCCTATTGTGTTCAATATAGGACCACAAATTCTTATCAAAATTTGAGTTTTATTGTTATTTCTAAACACATCGCAATTACCAGTAGTTTATTAGACACTCGCACCGTTGGGAGTATGTTTTTTTTACAAATGGGTATAAAGAGATTCTCGTCATGTTTACGTTATAATTTGTATGACAAAATTTCACTTGATAAGCATGAAAATTGCGATAAGGTTAGGACTTCGCCAAATATGAATTTCGCTTATGTAATATGTATTCACACTTGCATCATTATAAGAACGATAAGACGCTAAAAATAGTAAATCATGCATAACTTTGGGAACGAAAAAATATCAGATTACTTGCCGTCGAATTTTCAAATTGGCAACCAAATGAGAAAAAAATGTGGGATTTTTGTCGGTTCAATGAACTAATAACTATCCCCATGCATTAAAGAGTAAACATAAGATGTCTTTTGGTTAAGCGAACGGTGCAGCTCTTAGCAGCCAATCGAAGTCTAAACCAAACACACCACATGTGGTCATTACTTCAACATCAATCAATTCCGAAACTACACTACACTCGACATGCACCCATTTCTTTCGGGGTCCCCCAAAAAATGGCTGACGCATTGGCTCATGTGAAGCTTCAATGGTTAAAAAAGTGGTGACCCACAGGCCAGCCGCATTTGATTTTGACTCTTTATTATCCGCCCTCAGGTTGATTTTTCATTGCATTTGCTTGAAAACCAAGTTGGCAAATTGCAAAATATTTGTTTGTTGGCTTTCGGCTATGTTTTTTTTATTGGTTAGGCTTTCGGTTCAGATTTTCATTAGATTGTGAAATGGGGCCCAAATCTATGATGTTGCAATATTTTAAGGAAATGCGTCCATTTACTAAATTTGATCCGCAATTATGGGGCATCGGTGACACAATTTTTAAAATTTATTTATATATATATATATATATATGCGCGATTTACCCACTTGACGAAATTATTGAGATGATAAACTCTGAAAGGAAACGACCATTCCTAAAAACGAAGGGAAGGGGCAAGTTCCCTAATGGGCACGTTTATTGGGTAATATATGTTCAAATTGGTCATCTATTCGGAAGTTTCAAATGTTCAATTCAACGTGTCATATTTAAGTTGACCTAAAAACAAAAAGGTTCAATGAAGCAAATTTGGCTGCGGAAAATTTAGGTCAATTTAGTTTTTAATTTCTGTTGTTTCCATGAAAGTAGAAGGGGCTACTGTTCTTTCACTTGTAATATGCGGTGGCTTGGCCCCGAAGAATAATTAAAATAATAATAATATATATATACTCCTTTCGTATTTTAAATTAAAATTTTAATTTAATTAAATAGTTTTTTCTTAAATACATACATGTATTATTATTGAGATTAAAATAATTGATATCGCATTTTAATGGATTAAGAGGAGATAAGCACTAGAGTCGGTCATTATATGGTTATTATTCGTTAGTCCAACTCAATCAAGTGCTAAATTTGAATGCTGTCCGTTAGATTTGCACAAATTAATGCATATGTATTGTTGTGTTGTGCCACTTTGTTCATGTCAGATGTCGTCAAAAACTGATGCATTCCAGTTCCACTTCCCAGACTGTAAAATAAAATTGTGAGAAACTGTCATTAGTGATTAATGTATAAGATGCATCACTATTTGAAATTCAGTCCCAAGGGTTGTAATTTGGTGGTGTAAGGTTCATGATTTCACCTTAAAGTTTTGGGTTCGAATATATGGAGTGTAGTTTTTATAAGAGCTTGTGACAGTCGAATGTTTTAACTGCTCCGTTTAGGCTCGAAATAAATAATTTGACGACAGTATTTCCAATCATTCAAAATATATATATATATATATATATATATATATATATTTGACATCCAGCTTGCTGCATCATCATTTCATCATGTGACCCGATTAAATACGTTATATAAAAGAATCAGACTGACTCCTAGCCATGAACCCATTGGATTTGCATTACCTTCCTTGCAGGCCCCGTCCTAAAAAAGGCCTGGCCCAAGTATTAAGAATACAAATTTGAAAATTGTTATAGATTAATTTAAATATTTTCCTTCAAAGTGACTCGAGAGTAAGGATGGTAGATCGGTATTCGAGATCTTATACTATTTGATATTATTATTAAGATATTTTTTTTCCTGAATCTTGTATCGGGATGGAATTGGAATTAGCAAATCTCGAATACATGAACCATATATGAACTTGATCAAAGGTACAAGTAATGTTTTAAAAAACGTCAAGCGGTAGGTGTATGGTGGGGGAGCGCCTAACACCCCGGCCTTATAGGCTGTGCCTATAAGGATAGGTTAGACAGCACTAGGCAATTTTATTTTTCATTCAAAAAAATTAGAGGAAAAAAATAAATTTCAGCAAAAAAACAAAAAACGTACATACCCGCCAAGAACCGTTTAAGGGTCGCCAAGACTCACCTAACCTGCATAAAACCGCCTAGAAATTATTTTCATGCATAATCGGACCGGTTAGGCACCCTTAACTCCTAGAGGTTGCCTATGCCTTTTTTTAGAACAATGGGTACAAGTCCCACCCTCACATTTTGTGAAATAATAACGTATGGTAGACTTCATGTCCAAGAACTACCTATGTGAATGAGGCTCCCCATGATGGTAAAGTTGTCCGAGGTGATTAGAGAATAGTTCTTAACACATCCGTCGAGTAACCAAAACGGACAATTGACCTCATAAATCGCAAGGAGTGCAGAATCAATTCATATAGACAAATTGTGCATTAAGCTCTAAATTGATGTTTTGGATCATCCCAAAACTTCCCAAATGTTACTTGCAAATACACTTGTAAATTATATTCATTGATTAAAACATCAGTAGTTGGGCACTGATTCAAATCTATTAACTGTTTTTATAACTCTCAAAATTAGAATTCTTCCTATAGTAGTTTGATCCAGGGGTGTGATTTGGTGGTATATGGTTCAGGACCTCACCTTGAGGTTTTGGGTTCGAATCCAGAGAGTGCGTTTCTTATAAGAGCCTGAGACAGCCGAATGTGTTATCTGCCCTGTTTAAGTCGGGAATGAGTGATTTGGCGGCGAAATTTCCTAACTATTAAAAAAAAAAATTTGTTTGAGCACACAACCTATATACAAATCCTACAATCACCAAATAGTGTTTGTTTAACATACACGGATAGAAACTTGTTGACTATGAGAAATAACATTCTACGGCTATCACAAATCTTAATTTTAACTTATTTTTCACATCAGAAATTCAAACACCAATACCAACTCACCCATCAACTACTTGAACAAAGGCACATGAATACTAATAAGTACTTTCATAAATTTTGAGGTGAAAGTTTTAATGAATCATCAAGCATCTAAATTGAATGCAGTGGAAATATATCATTAATCATTATCAAGGAAATTGAGTTAGGTATATAATAAGAATGCCACTGTTTTGCACACATTATTTCCTTAAGTCTATTACCACATAATTCCTCACTATAGCTTCAGAAAATGAAGACACGCAAGACTTTTCACTGGGTGTTTAAAAAGTATTAAGCACATATTTATAGTTTTTTCACTGACATAATTGTGATTTTACAGAAGCATAAATCTACCAAATTTTTTTTACTAATCTAATAGGATATATATCTAACCCACACTCGCGCTTGCTTTATCTTTAAACCCTTGCCATATATTATACTAACAAATCCACTAAAAATCTGAAGTATCAATTTTAATTATTTTTTTTTTACAAATTTCCACATTAATTGGTTTAGATTTCATATATTCCTCTTCCACTGACAAGCAATCGACTTAATTTTGGGAAAGTGAGCAGCTGTAGTCAATGACAGAAAATCAAATATATATATCATGTAATCTCAACAAAGTAAAAGAAATACTTTCCTAGCTCAATGGTTAAGAAACTTACCTTAAACTTCCAAAATCTTTAAGCTTAAAACTTGAATTTGATCTCACCAATTTTTTTCTCTTAGGTTTTACTATTTTGTGTTCTTGTTGTTGTAAAGAAGAAAATGAACATTTCCCTGTGGCCGAATTTTTGGTTTTACTATTTTTTATTTTACAAAAAACCATTTCAAAAAATAAAGAAATATCTAATCTCACTCAAACCAAAATAAATCCACATGTCACCATTTAAACATATAACACATGTCATATTCTCAAAAGACATATACTTATATATTTAAAATATATTTATTTAAAAAATTAATTAATTAACATTTTAATTAATCAATTCATTTAATTAAATATATGTGTATTTCTACATTTACACTAAATGACAAAATACATACAAGGTTAACATGTTTCAAATTCATTTGGTAATTAATTAATGCATATCTAATCAAATTATATACTAATACATAAACACATTAATTTAGGAAATTACCGAATGTCCCCGCATGTGTAATTTTCATTTAACCGTTAAACGATTTCCAAATAATCAATATTATTCGTTATAAGTCGCCCTAATACTCTACGAGTATTTTTGATTATGTGAGACTCTCTAAGTTCAGGTATATCCGTCACGAAATCCAATCTCGTGTCTATAATTTACTCACTCATAAATTATGACGACCACAAATATTATCGATGAACCATACAAGTTGAGATCTTCGCATACGTATAATCCTTCTGTCATAGGTATCCGGATAAATACCAGAAACATAGATATAATCGTCAAATCTCATAAGATATAATCTCATCGACGTGTAGATTCACGATTTCTCAATAACACTTAGAACTCATTTTCGAGTGTACCATGGCGATAGATTTGATAAATCGTCATCTCATGAAGTGGACACCTAAATCCTGTACGCAGGACTGACGGATCATCTCTGGATACATCACCGAATAACATGAGCATCAGTCCACACCCAACGAACAGGCGGAGGTCAAACCTAAAAAGGTCAAAGACGTGACTGCCCTCAAAATATGGAGGATAACTCATATATCTACCGTGGTATCTCAAGTCAAATGACCACTATGCTGCTCAACTCGAGAAGATTCCTATTGACGCAAGCGTATCATCTATTAGGAATCTTTCGTGAGTCGTTCAGTGCCCATCCGCTATGAATACCTACATATCTATACAAGTTTCCCTAGACTCGTGTCTTAGTGAGATAAACCACTGGAATCCATTATTCCGATATACAACACATACCGGTCATGCGGGTTTACTTACGGACCCAGAATGTAAACCTTGATCAGGAACTGTTTAAGAATGATACTGTTATAATATTTCTCAATATCAATTACGACGCTTGTGCAATTACATTATAACTTAATCATTCATTGGTCACGTCTTTACCATTTAAAAGATAATATATTGTCGAAACTGTTAGGTCTCTAAGATCCATCCCAAGAACATTAAGAATAAAATAAGTGTGAATACGCAAAGAAGTAGCAGAAATACTTACATTGATCAGATTGGATGTAGGTGTTAAGTTCAAAACTTTTGCTCCTTTGAAATGCTCCAAACTTTCTTTAAATTGTATGTTGAGCTTCCAAGCTTGTTCTTGAATTCCAAACTCAAGGGTTAATGTATTACCAAACTCAAAGTTAGTAAAGGTATTTCACAAGTCAAGCTTGTGTAAGAAACAAGTCATCTCCAACAACTTACATCAACCAAAAGGTTAGATAAAGTTGACTAGGTGATGTGACTTGTGTGGGCCCTACTTTAATTCAAAATCCGAGTGGGCCCGCAAACACATTCCGGGCTCGGGTTCATTAATTCCGAATTAACGAACTTTCCGTTGCGACTTAATTAAATCAAATTTAATTAAATAATTATGCCTAGCAAAATTACTATTAAAGTCACTCGCGAATTAATTCTAAATTAATTCGTTCGCTCGAATTAAAATCCAATTTCAATTCCGTTACAAAATCTGATTTCATTTAATATATTGAATGTATTAATTTATCGATTAATTCCGAATTAATCGTTATCTCTCTATTATTTGAATTTTATCCCAGATAAATTCTTGTCGTAATTAATCATAGATTAATTTTCTCTCTCTTCTAATTAATCCCAGATTAATTATGTTCGAGTCATACGTCATCGGTGAATCTTCGGGAAGCGACCCAAGAGATCTCTGGATATGTTGGCAGTAAATCCGATCATCGGACTATCCGAACACGTGCGTACCAGGTACCACGTTCTTACCGATTTACAAGATATGGTTGGCTTCTAGCAAAGCACCGTGTCTACCCAATTCTCCAGAAATATTCTTTAAGGAATATATATAATTTATGTCAGACGTAGTATACGTAGTATTGCGTATTACGATCCAGTATCGATATCACATGCTAGGCCTAGGGCTGGAATTGTGTCTGCCCCGTACGAAGCATATATCAGATCTCTGATAACTAGTCTCTATAATCGGATAATCATGACTTAGTCATATTATCCCAATGACTGCAGTACTTAAGAGTACTAGTTCCGTATCCTGCGTGATCATCATCTCCATATGACTGGAGTGATACTTCCATCTTGACATCACACCCAATACACTATGATTCTCAGTATACCTAGAAGAGGCGTACACAAAACCTATTAAAGCCCCGGACGACCAAAATCAAAGTATATTGATTGTCGCAAGTTTTAGCGATGCAAGTCTCAGGTTAAGACCAAATTCACCTACCCTGATTCGGATTCCCATAGACACATAGTCATACTACCAATGTGATTCTGATGAGTCTATCCAGAGCGAAGCTGTTCCCGTACCATCAGTGAACACAACCTCATATCACACTTGCATAAATATCTAATACTTAAATATATAAGAACTATGTTGTTATACTCCCACAACACGCACAAGTGCAATACTAGTATATTCCGCATTATCGATGTCAAGTCTCGATAATACTATGACTAGAGATATTTAATGATTAAACCTTAGTGGATTAATATTGTCTCATATCTTATTAATCTGGTACTAATCATATGGACTTTTATCATATTTGTATCTTGGTAATCCAATTACAAATGATAAAAGAGTAATTTCCTTTGTCACATAGTTAATTTGTACAACAACACGATGTTATGTACAAATAGTAATGCTATGGGTCATAATTGTCCAACAGAAACTGTATATTTTATTCATAACAAAATATTGTTCATATACGTATTTACAGGAAAATACATGAGAAATCGGCACGCCGAGTACCAACTCTAACAGTAACACTAATAAATACTTTTATAAATGATGAACTACAAAACCAGTAAGTTCAGTAGAGTGAGTTAAACAAATTTAGTGTAAATGATTAATTAACATGATCAAAAGTCACATTTGACACTCTTTTACTTCCTTGATTCATTAATGGAATCAAGAATAACTCCCATGAATACAATGTCATCCGCCAATATATCAAAAGAATCCAGCTGTTGCTAGATTATAGATAAGAAAGATACCCTGACCTTACTGAGAATTAGGGAGAAATTAAAAGAACAAAGGTTATATATTCAGTATTAATAGCTAATTAACAATAGATGCATTTGATCTAGTTTTCTTATTGTAGAGGATGATGTAGTTGTTTGAACCTGTGTTTTGATTGTCAATGAATTATTATGAAATTTTAATTCAATTTATTTATATTTTCTTGTGTTTGATGCTTTTGGTTTGCTGACCACAAATTAGATGATTTCATGTTTTGAATCTATCACTCGGAAGATAGGATTTTGAATAAGATTTAGAAAATATAACCTATGAATTTTATAGAGTTCGGGAGGCCTATAATTCATTTGAAGTCGTTAACAAATAATCACATAGCGTAATGAATTGTTAATTACTAGATTTTTATAGGGATAACGAAATTGGTAATTAATAATATGTTCACTCGACATTTGGGAGAGAGAATTAGAATAATTTAGGATTCTTGACTTATAAACTAAGAAATTGAGTAACGATTGGTTGACATGACAAATATATAGGGGATAGTTAAGTGAAATCAGACTCTAGAATTTATCTCATCCCGGTCTTTCTCAATTTAAACGTTTTTTAGAAACGTGTTGACTTCTCACTTTTTTAATTTTGTCTATTTTAAATTGATTTTAAATAAAGTTAAGTTTATTAATTACAGTACTTAGTGCAAATTTGATTTAAATCCTTGTGGGTTCGACACTCTTACTTATCTTTTACTAAAACTTGACACAGTTTACTTGCGGTATGATAATTTCACAACACACATAGTCATGTGTAACAAACTAGGACACTTTATAAATTTTCACCAACGGTAGTCCTCCATACCTTTCCACACTGGATTTACAGTCGCTACACCGAAGGCGGTCCTACCCACTTACCAACCAGGAATCCCGCGAGGGCTAAGATCATATAACACATAGGCCCGAATACCCTTAATACAACCCCATATATGATTATAGGTTTAACCCATGGCGGTCTAATCCAGCGATATGACTCTTGTGGTCAACCAGAATACTTTATGTATTTTCACCAATAGTAGTATTAAGACACTTTCTACACATGGTTAAGGACCCATGTGTGGTCAAACAACAAGTAGATCTCAAGTGTGGTCATATGATATGTGTGTATTGTTCAATTTGTCAATACACCCATGCAACAATAAAATTTAATAAATCCATGTTATTTATGAAATTCATAAATACAACACAATTTAAAGTAATTACGTTCATAACAATTTCATAACCAGTTAAATAAATAAATTTAAATACAGAAAATTAAATAAATAATTTTAACCAATTAATTTTTTTAAATAAATATTATTTAAAAAGAAAGGTATTTGAACCCATATCTCAATTGGACACTCGGATTACGAAATTGATCTCACCACAAGGTTTGGCACACATGGTTTTATCTCTGCCATGGTCAGAATCTGTCTCGGGCCGACTGACGCGTACTTCGAGCCGCGAGGTTTGCTTTTGATGTCGGTCCCGCGGTCTGACAATTTTAACATTCAAATTATATATTCACGCACTCGTTTCGTTTGGGGGAGTTCGCGAGTGGTGTCTGTTCGTCGATCCAACGGTCGGATCTCCTGGGCCTGATCAAAATGAGGATGTGCCACATATATAGAAATGAGTGAGACACATGTCACCCGCTGATTGAGCCACGTCTCGCGGTTGTTGAATTTTAAGTTATATGCATTAATTTAATGATCCATTTGGTGTGAAGAATATCAAGGAGAAAAAAAAAGGGACAACTTTCTGAGCAATACAATTATCTTCTCAGTTTTGCTTTCTTAAATATATGATATATTAATATAAATTTTTTGCTGTGATCAATTGGGTCTCTGAAACAGAGGTTGGAGAGAAATTACATTCATGGACTCGGAATAATTAAATATGTACTCTTCAAGTATTGAAAAAAAAGAGAGAAGTTTTTTTTAGAAGATTAGCCTACAGCGGTTTTTTCCCCATTAAATCTTCTCAATAATGAAGTTTGTAATTAATAGGAAGGTTTCCATACAGTTTTTGAAATACCCGCTTAAAAATTATTATTTTTGGGCTATGGTGATTTTTCATGTGAAAGTTTTGACATCAGAAATAACAAAGTATTATGAAATCTATAGGGGTAAGTGGTAATAAAACTAAAAACTGCAAGGGGAAATTGTCATTCTCCCTAATAAATAGTAAGAAGATTTTGTAATTAAACATATAAATAAAAGTAGCAACAATATATAAAGAACACACAGAGATTATAATGCTTCGTATTGGCCGAAATCCACTAACTTATTATTCCAGGTTTTATTATCCATTAAACAGTTGAAGTTACAATTTACAAACATCTTATATACTAGACCCGGTCACGGTTTCGGTTCGGAATCAGAACTGAAATTGAAATTTTTCGGTTCGGTTAGGGTTCACTCCTGACCAAACCGATGTAGAACCGTTGGAACCGTCCGGTTCCAGCGGTTCTACGGTTCCAACAGGAACCAAACGGTTCCGGTTGAAACCGTAGCTCCCAACGGCTAGTAGACGGCTCCCTGCCCTAAATCCTAAAAAAAAATATATAATTTACTAATCTACCCTTAACAATATTAATAAAACGATTAGTTTTAGAGGCATTTTATGTATCACAAAATATTCAAAAAATGTATAAATATGGGTCATTTTTCATTTTTTCAACACACCAATTCTCAATTCTCTCAATTTCTATAATTCTTTCATTCTCAATTCTCTTATCTACAATTTCTCATTCTCAATTCTCACATTCTTTAACAAAAATGACAAGCTCATATGAGAACACCATGTCCACTGTGCCAAAGACGCCCTAGTATCGGTACACGGAGAAGAGAAATTAAGTCTCGTTCCTCCGATATTTTCAAAATTCATTTTCATTTAGTCCTAACTGAAAATGAAGGTGCAAGAGCAATATGCAACTATTATGAGGTTTCTTACAAATTTACTGGTGGATATGTCAATATGATCAAACACTTGGAAAGACACCATGTCACTGAAATTGGACTTGATACAACGCAAACTCAAATGACCATGTATGCATCATCTAATAGAGGTACAAATTCTTTAAATTTATTTAAATATTCAGATGTTAAAAATATAGAAGAATTTGCTAAATTAACTTATATGACACATCTTTCTTTAAGTTTTGGTGAAAAAGTTATTTTTTACTAATTACGTTCAGAATGCTTTAAATCCTGTTGCTTATAGAATGACTAGAAATACAACAAAACGTTAAATTTTTAAATTATATAAAGATGGTAAAATTATTTTAAATGAAACATTTAAAGATATTAAAGGTCGTCTTTCTATTTATTCTGATATTTGGAGTGACCACTGACGAACACACTCATACATGAGTGTGACTTGTCATTGGATTGATGCATCATGGAACATGCAAAAATGACTTATTGCATTTAGAGTTTTTGATGAACAACATATTGCACACAATATTTATAGAATGATGAAAGTAATTTTTGATGAATTTGGTTTATTAGGTAAAATTTTAACTTTGTTTTGATAATGCATCAGCAAATACTGCATCAATTAAAGATTTAACAGAAATATACGAACCAAATTTGAGGGGTCGATTTTTTCATGTTCGTTGCACATGCCATGTCCTTAATTAATGTCTTCAAGATAGTCTGACTAGTTTAGCACCTTTCATTGATCTTATTAAGATTGCACTTAATTGTATTTGGTCATATTCTCAAGTTAGGAGAGAATGAACCAAATTTTGTAAATTAAATAGTATTAAAGCGATACAATTTTCACGAGATGTTCCAACACGTTGGAATTCAACTCATTTTCTTTTATGTCAAGTCTTCCAATACAAAGATGTATTATGTAATTTTTTTTCTCAACATATCACACTTTTTCCTAGTCAATGAGATGTTTATGAAATTTTTTTAGATATTTAAAAGTTTTTAACGATGCTACAAATATTTTTAGCGGAGTTTATTATCCTACATCACATTTATTTCTGGTTGAAAGTTTGAATATTATTGGTATCCTATATGAGCATGTTGAAAGTTCTGATCTTAATGATATTGTTTTTCTTGAAGCTATTATTGTTATGAAATGAAAATAGTTGAATTATTTTAGAGACATTTCATTACTTTATCTTATTGCCGCGATTTTTGATCCTAAATTTAAATTAGAAGGTTTGAATAATGCCTAACAAGCTTACTATAGATATTTAGAAAAAAAATAGATGAAATTGATATTACAAGAATAATAGCTAAAATAAAAATTGATTTAATAGATTTATTTAATAATTATGTTAGTATATATAACTTGCAATCAATAGGACAATCTAGTAGTAGCGAACCTGTAATACAATTAAGACTTAGCGTAAATGATCGTTGGTTCCTACAACGAAATAAAAAATATAGGGATAAAATGACTAACAACCCGGAATTAGATAATTATTTATCTACCAATTTCGAGTTTCCTATTGAAAGTTTAGGGAGTAAAAATTTTCAAGTCATTGACTGGTGGAACGACATCAAAATATCCTTCTTGTATTATCAATTATTGCTAAGAGTTACTGGCATCACTTGTTTCCACTGTTGCGGTTGAGTAAGCCTTCAGCATAGGAGGCAATATATTGAAAGTGAGACGGTCTTCATTACATCCAAGCACTTTAGAAGCAACAACATGTGTGGATGATTGGACCCGAGCTGATCTAAGACAACAAGAAGATGCCCCCGATGACTTTGAAGACTTGTTCGACAATGAATCTGCAAGTGCAAGCGGAACGAGAGTTGAAGGATCAACAAGCACTGATGATAATGATGATTGATGATGATTGATATGTAAATAATTGTAAATTACAATGTGGAACTATCTTAAAATTATAATGGAATTAACTACGTGAGCTTTAATTTCTCTCACCCCTGGAGGATACGTAGGCAACTTAAGTTTATAAAATATAAGTTCAAGCTCTTTAATTTAATAATTTTAATTTTAAATTTTTTTAGATAAAAATTTTATTTGTAATTTAATATAATCTAAATTCAAATTCATAATTTTAAATAAATTTTTTAATCGCATATTTTTTTAAAAAATCATTATTAAAATTTTAAAAAAAATTTAAAAAAAAAACCGAATGGAACCGGAACCGGAGCCGAACAGTTCGATTCCAATTCCGGTTTTGGTTTTGATTCCTGTAGGACACAGGACCTGGGCGACGCCGTTCCTAGGCTCGCGGCCTAGTTGGGAAGGATTACATAACATGGAGTCGCCACCCGGTGTGAACCGGGACAAAGATTTAAGGCCGCACTCCCCTCGCAAGGGAAGACCTCAAACCGTTGGGTTCGGAATGGTCCCTTACTCATGTCACTTGTAATGAAAGGATTTATATAATAATTTAAACAAGCTGAAGTAACACTTATTTCTAAGGGTATCATGCTTCTAAATTCACATTTATAAAATAAAATATGCACCTAAATATACATGTATTTCACATATATCTTGCATTTAAATTGCATGCTTAACATATATCAAGATAGCAACTAACATACAACTTTACTTACATATCACATTCAGGAAAAACACAAGCACACATATTAACCATACAAGCACACATGTTAACCATACAAGCACACATATGGGTACTTTTCCAAGTGGTACGTGGAATTGTAGCCCAAGTACAGACCGCACTACCGTCCATTCGGAATCGGCTACGGAATTTACGTCTGGGTTTCCATCCGATATACCGCAAGAAATAATACTCAAATGTTATCGTGACACAAGCATATGAATTGTAATACATCAACATATTTGCATTTATACATGTGGAGATAGTTACTAGGAAAACTATGCATGAAATCTAATGAAAAGAGACTCAGTTCAATGTGTTCACGTTCGTGTAGCGTTCGTAAACGCGTTCGAACGGAAATGAAAATGAATGCTCACGTTCGAGTAGCGTTCGTAAACGCGTTCGAACGGAAATGAAACAGAATGCTCACGTTCGAGTAGCGTTCGTAAACGCGTTCGAACGGAAATGAGACAGAATGCTCACGTTCGAGTAGCGTTCGTAAACGCGTTCGAACGGAGATGAGACAGAAAGCTCACGTTCGTATGGCGTTTGTTAACGCGTTCGAATGGATACGAGACCAGACACATAATAAGGCAAAAACACATGCGCGTTCGAGTTGCGTTCGTGAACGCGTTCGAACGGACACGGACCTGATGCATGAAATAGGATGTAATGCATAAACAGAAAATAAAAGGGCGCGGCGAAGCACTGCCGTAAAGGTGACCTTTTGGGGCTCTTGATCTCTCA
The DNA here is from genome assembly GCA_019454045.1 of Zanthoxylum bungeanum. Lineage (NCBI taxonomy): Eukaryota > Viridiplantae > Streptophyta > Magnoliopsida > Sapindales > Rutaceae > Zanthoxylum > Zanthoxylum bungeanum. The sequence continues at coordinate 604,341 of SKCR01036974.1, read as the reverse complement.
AAGAGAGGACCTTTAGACCAACATACTAAGCCCATGCGCGTCACATCACACATACAAGAATAGAACCAATCATATCAACCAAGTATGCCCGATTGAACACATCTTACATCCAATCTGAACACACATCAACCGGCGCGGCAAAGCATCGTGGTAAAGGGGCTTTTAGCCCCTCCCCATAGGGGATCTCACAACACACTTACTAAGCCCATGCGCTCGATTGACTTATACATACGAAAATAAAGATAACAATATCAAACTAAGTATGCCCGATTGAACGTATCTCGCATCCAACCGAACATACATCAACCGGCGCGGCGAAGTAGTGTCACGAAGGTGGCCTTTTCGGCTCTTTGTCTCCTAAATGGAGGACCTTTGGACTAACTTACTAAGCCCATGCGCTTGGTTGAATCATGCATAACTAACGACATATTGAATTCAAGTAAGCAAACTAAATAAACAAGAGCAACACAACAAAAGAAAGATGGTGCCGTTTACCCAAGCGGTACGTGGAGTTGTGGCCCGAGTACAGATCATACTACCGTCCATTCGGAATCGGCTATGAAATTTATGTCCGGGTTTCCATCCGATATACCGCGAGAGTTGACACATCTCTCATTCATCCAATACCCACAACATACATCATACACACAACAAATACCACAAATACAGAAAATATAATCAAAATAAATGACCAGAAAGTAAAAATGAGAATAGGTGTGAAAGATACCCTCAGGTCTAACCTTTTAAGCCGTCTCTCGGACTCGCGATCCACGAAGATCGAAAGGGGGGTAAAGCTCCGCAACTTTTTCTGGTCCGCTGGTTCAACGTCCTAGCTCACTGTTTCGCTGCTTTGCTTACGATTCGAACTCCGTTCTGCTCCTATTCGGCTCCTGTTTTGCTGCTCACTGCACGGGCTACCTGTTTCAACGTTTTCAAAGAACTATTCCAAGTTTGTGTGGGTTCTTAGTGCAATTATATATGGTTATTCTTAAGATTTATCTATGCAGTTTTTTTTTTATGTTACTGTTTTAAGGTAATCTAGGAGGTTGTTAGGCGTGTTTTTTGGTTTGGTTTGGATAGGGTGATTTGGTGTGTTTTGGATTCGGCTATGGTTGGTTGTAAGTGTTTTGGATTCGGCTATGGTGGTTGGGTTCTTTGTTTTCTTTCTTGTGTATGAAGTGTTTTCTCTGTTTGTCTGTTTGTTTAGTCTTGGGTGTGTAGAGAGAGTTTAGAGAGATTTCGAGAGAGCTTGGGTGTGAATTGTGTTGTGTGAATGAGAGGAATGGCCTTTGTTAGGGGTTGTTTATATAGAGAATGGCTAGGGTTGACAAGGGAAGGGATCTTGTTTCCAAATTATGAGAGGTGAGAAAGGCATACACAAGATTGAGGGGGGACAAGATATTTTAATTTAGGAAGTTGTAATATTTAATTTGTGTTGGTTTAGGAATACAAATATTTTATATTGGTAAATATCTTATTAGATTAGGAAGTCAAATATATGATTGGCTTTAATTGGTTAAGATTGATTTTAATTAGGCATATCTTCTTTTGGTTTAGTATGTGATTTGTTTAATTTAGGCATGATTTTAGTTTAAGTTGGTAATTGTTTATTTTAATTGGTAAATGGTTTAAATATTTTATTAATGTTTAATATTTAATTTAATATTTATTTATTTAATTTGGGATGTGTTTTATGGGCTTTGGGGGGCTAAATGGGCTGGGCGTGAGGCTAGCAGCAAAACCAGAATTACCGACACCGTTCGAACGCTCCCTCGAACGCGACACGAACGCCCGCAATCTGTTTCCCGTTCGAACGAAGTAACGAACGCAGCACCAACGAAGACAGTGAGCTTGTTTATTCTGAATTTCCCCTTCCGATATCCGTTTCCCGCGGCTTCCGTGACTCAAAAGGTAGTGCCTCCAAGTGAGGCTCATCATCGGGTTTCACATGCGAAAATGCAATGCCTACAATTCCACACTTGTGGAACCGGGAACCGACCGGTTCAGTCTATTATATACTACTTCAACCGTAACCGTGTTTTTAACATTCCCAATAATATAATACCCCAGAGCAACAATAACTAGTCATGATATGTTCAGATTTCTAATTTTATTCATAATGATCAATAGGGACAAAATAAACCCTCGCCGGTGAAGTTTTTTTTGTTTTGTTTTTGGGAATCGTTGGAAACATCACCGCCAAACTATCACTTTCGGGTTTAAATGGAGTATGTAAAATCTCTGACGGTCTCAGATTCTTACAAGAAATTCACTTCTTGATTCGAATACAGGATTTTATGGTGAGATCATGAACTCTACACCACCAAACCACGCACCTTGGATACTCCCCAATTAAACTTGTCAATAAGAAGAGAACGTGTTCTTTTTATATCAATCCAGCTTTTCATTAATTTTCAAAATGCCTCAAGTCAATTTGGGAATGTTCGTGCAAACTGAAAGCAATGAGCAATTATATATCAACTACGTACGTTATTTTTCCATTGCAGGAAAGAAATTAAGCAGTACATACTTATGAGCAGTTGTGTACTTGCAGTGTGGAGATGATCAGCTTTACCGTCATCTCCTAATCCTCATTGAAAAGTGTGCCAAAGGGAGCAAAGAAACCAGCTAGCAGTATATCATTAGCATGTAACAGAAGAAGCTAAGGATAATACAGTAAGTGTATGTAGGTCCCCTTCACATTTCACTGTCCACTGACATGCCATGAATGAATATCATTCACCGGCAGCCAGTGGTTAGTGTAACTTTCATATGTAATTGGTTTTCTAGTAATTATTTATTGGTTATTTTCGGACGACTCTGCTTAAAATACGAGTGCTTATTATGTGTTCTGACAAATCTCATGTGATTGTGGGGTTTCATGGTTATTTATTTGTTTCAACTTCCTTTTTGAAGAAAGTGAAATTTTAGGGGAAAAGAAAGGCTAATTCTTCTCTCGACGGGTCGAGGAGTAAAGTGGTTCATGCACCTTGTTTCAAAAGATCTCTTGAATCTTAGCCCTTCATTTTTGTTGACCCACATTCATATTTGTTTCAAAAGATCTTTAAATTTAGGTCTGATCGTGTGCATCCATTGCTTTGAGCTTAGTTTTCAATCTTAGATTACTAGATCCGATGGCTAATATGTTTCTGATTAGAAGTACCCCACATAATGGGCGGTCACTATCAGAGATCATAAATACAATAATAAATGAGTTTTGAGGCTTTTCTATCCGTTTCTGCATGAATAAAATATTTGTCACAAGTTTGCTATATAAAGTCTCCCACTCTTCTAGCAAGCTTGCTGGATTGTTGTCACTGTTAATCAACTTTTATTTTTCCTTATCTCTCTGCACATTTCTGATAAAAAAAAAAAACCCCAAATTCCATAATTCATCTTGATCAGCTCCCCCATCCCTCTGTCTCTGCTACACTCATACAAAAATTAAAGAGATCTAGTGTGAGAACCAATGGATGTTGACATGATAAAAGCATCTCAAGAAGATCACATGGACATGATGGCAGTCATAATGCAAATGGAAAAACTTCCTGAATTCTGCGAGCCTCCTATTTTTAATAACTACACTCCCCCATTGCTTCATGAAATCCAATTCTCCAATGGAGACACCAACAGCAATGTCACAACACAACCCATATATCATAACCCAATTGTTTCTCCTCCTCCTCATACATTTCCAAATCCATCATGTTATTTAACATTCATGAACCCTCCTCCAGCTCAAGAACCCATGACATTTACACCACCTCCTCATCAAAAGTTCAAGAGTTCATTTGCATTACCAAATGCAAGTCCATATCCACCAACACTGGAGAAAAGAAACTCAATGGCAGCAATGAGGGAGATGATATTTCGTATAGCTGCTATGCAACCTATACATATAGACCCAGAATCGATCAAGCCTCCAAAGAGGAGGAACATGAAGATATCTAAGGATCCACAGAGCGTGGCGGCGAGGCATAGAAGGGAAAGGATAAGCGAGAAGATAAGGATACTTCAGAGACTTGTGCCTGGAGGAACCAAAATGGACACAGCTTCTATGTTAGATGAGGCCATACATTACGTGAAGTTCTTGAAGAAACAAGTGCAAACTTTGGAACAAGCTGGGACTCATAGCAGGCCAATGCCTGGTGTAATTGGGTTTCCGAATGTGGGCTATCCTTCTTTGGTTAAAGCTTGCCAGCAGCCTTCTCATCAAATGGTGGAGAATTTCAATATGCAGATGCTTAGATAAGTGAAATAATTAGGGTTTAGAAATTGTTGCATTTATTCGTCTAATATTGCAGACTTTGTGTTCTTATTGGGTTTGTAAAGATTGAGTGC